>JAJIBD010015930.1:0-25348 GCA_021461705.1 Cryptotis parvus | reverse complement strand
ATGTGCAGGGCTTACTTCTGGTTCTGTGCTCAGGAATAACTCCTGGTGGGACCATTTGAGACCATATGGGATGCTGGGGATCAAACCTAGGTTGGCTGCATGCAAGGCAAGTGCCCTACCTGCTACACTATTTCTGCAGTCTGAGAAAATAACTTCACATTTTATGGAAATGTCTTCTATTTGTAGTCTATGAAATTGTACTTAGAAATATATTTTAAAACTAGGTAGATTTTATTAGTTTTGTGAATATCTTTCTAGAATCTTTAATGTTTTGCAGGAGATGTGATATTGTGGTTTTAATTTTTTTTCTAAATGACTTTGTATGTTATTTGACTTACAGTTTTGTGTAGAAATTTTTTTATAAGAAATTGGTTTTTTCTTAATATTGAAATTCCTCCCTACTAGAAATTCCAATTAGAAATTGAGCTCCCATTTGACCGAGCAATACCACTCCTGGGAATATATTCTGGGGGCCCAAAAAAACACACAACAGAAACACCATCTGCACTTCTATATTCATTGCAGCACTATTCACAATAGCCAGAATCTGTAAACAACCTGAGTACCTGAGAACAGACGACTGGATAAAGAACTATGGTACATCTACACAGTGGAATACTATGTTGCTGTTAGAAAAAATGAAGTAATGAAATTTGCTTACAAATGGATGGACATGAAGATCATCATGCTGAGTAAAATTAGTGAGAAGGAAAAGGACAGATATAGAATGACTGCATTCATTTTGTGGGATATAAAGATAAGTATTATGAGACTAATATCCAAGGCTAGGCAAAATAGGGTCCAGGAGGACCAGTCAAGGGTTGGAATCTACCACAAGTGTGTGTGGGGAGCAGAAGTTAGGTAAGGTAGAGAAGGAATCAGTCTGTCAATAACAGTTGGAAATGGTAATGCTAAACTAGAACTGAGTATTGAAAGTAAATAAAGGGATATGCATGATAACCCCTCAGTGTATGTATTGGAAACCACAATGCATATAAGAAGAGAAAGAGAGAGAGAGAGAGAGAGAGAGAGAGAGAGAGAGAGAGAGAGAGAGAGAGAAGTGCCTGTCATAGAGGCAGTGGGGGTAGAGAGAGTGGATCTGGGGACATTGGTGGTGGGAAATGTGCACTGGTGGAGGGATGGGTGCTGAAACACTGTATGACTGAAACCCAATCATGAACAGCTTTGTAATTGCCTATTTCACAGTGATATAAAATTAAAAAAAAATTTTTTTTCTGAATCTCCTGACTTCTCTGACTTCACTGAATTTCTTCTTCTGTTCTCTTGATGTGGTAGTTAAAGACTATGGGGGCTCACTTTCTAATTTTTTGAGGTCTCTGTCCTATGTTACCCTTATAGTTTGTTTTATTTTTTAAAATTTTATCCCTCCCAAGGCAGGGGAGCCAGTCCCAGTGTGTTGGATCCTCTGCCTGGCTATGCGGCCAGAATGATTCAATGCATAGGCCCACATATCCGTGTTGCTCAGGCCCAGCCATGCTAGGGACTGCCGGATTACACCTGGTGACGCTTGGAGGATCAGGCCACCATGGATCAAAGTTGGCGCCTCTGAATATCAGGCATGCAGTCTAACCTTTGAACTATCTTCCTGGCCTTTAAACTTCTTTAGGTGGTTCTTCTGTTAGACTCTTTGCCTTGCATAACTTTAGTCTTTTTTACACCTTTACCAATGAGTAAATGAGTAGAATGAGTAGAATGAGTAGGTTCTAATGAGTAGAACCTACTCATTACTTGATTGGGCAAAAGATTTAGCTGTTGTTTCAGCCTTCTAGCTGCTGTTTAGTTTTTATTTTTTTTGACTCACACTTGACTGTGATCAGGGGCTTGCTCCAGGCTGTACTCCTAGAGATCACTTCTAGAGGGGCTCAGGGGACCATTTGGAGTGCTAGGAAAACTAACCCTGGTTGGCCCTGTGAAAGGGAGCGTGCCCTACCCACTATACTATCATTCTGGCCCTCAGCTATTGTTTTCTGATTGCTTCTCTCAGCTTTCACTCAGATGCTGGTTGGGTATTTTAGGGTTTGTAGTTTTGTCAGCTCCATAATTAGTTGTTTCTATTATGCAGATGGCAATACTACTCATGTCTTGTATCTTTTGGTAGTTTGGCCTACCCTCTTATTTTGGGGGAGTCATAGAAACTCTGTCAATTAGAATTGTGGTATTTATTGTCCATGAGTCTTTTGTTCTGCTCTTTTGTATATAGTCTCTGTATCACTTGTATCATTTGTCTTCCCGTTGTTCATCAATTTGCTCCAGTGGGCGCCAGTAACGTCCTCAATTCATCCCTGTCACGTGCTAGTGTAGCCCAAGGTCATCTGTTTGCTCCAGGAACATGAAGAGCCTCAAACCATTCATTCAGGTCATGGGAATGAGGTTTATTATGGTTACTGTTTTTGGCATATTGAATTAGACACGGGTAGCTTGCCAAACTCTGCCATGCAAGTGGGATACACTCCGTGTAGGTAGGCTCTCAGTTCTTGCATTTGCTGATGAACCACGCAGCAGCAAAGCAGCCATGCACAACAGGGGAGGGCCAGTAGCAGCTCTGCCCCATGTCTGTGTCTCTGGTTCCAGCACACCTGGGCTTGAAATAGGCTTTGCTATAGGGTGGGACTCTGTCGAGCTGGGCTTGAGATCAGCTTTTCTCTCTGGGTGGAGCTCTGACGAGCTGTGGAATCTGGATGTTGAAAATGGCTGCCATCATGGTGCGGAGGTTCCTCTGGCTTCTTCTGAGGCTCTATTGGGATGGTGGGCCAGGGCCAGAACCCGCCCTCCCTCCCGGACACCTCATGATCACCTGAGCACAGGGAGAGCTGGTCTATCAGTTTTTCATGGTAGAACTTGGGAAGAGTTAAAAGTTATGCTATGTTGTGCTGGAGAGATAGCTCAGTGGGCTGGAGAACATAATTTTTATGTAGGGAGAGCATGGTTTGATCCCCGAGCACCACTGGGGTGACCCCTGATCTCAGGAGTAGGCCCCTGAGCACTGTAGGATGTGGCCCCAAAACCAAAACCAAAAAATTCAAAGAAACCCTACCCAAACTAACACTCCAAAACCAAAGCAATTTCCTAGAATCTTCTTCAGTCTGTAGTCAAAATGCTATCCAGAACATGACTATTGAAATGGACATAGGATCCTATCACCATTTTGATAGAAATGTTTTAGTGGCTCTTCATGTCACTAGGGCAAAAGCCTAAATCCTTATATTAGTGCATAAAGTGCTAAATAGTTTGACTTTCTCAATTCTTTTTCCCATTACCTCACTTTCTCTTGTTTATCCTATAGTTGCACTGGTCTGCTAAAGCCAGGAATTGTTCAGCTCAGGGTCTTTGTACCTTCTTTTCCTTTTTCCCTTCTTTTTCTCTTGTTTTCAGTGGTATTCAGAATTTACTCCTGGGCCTGTGTTCCAGGATGTGTCCTGGCGCTGGGTATCACACCCAGGCCAGGCACATGCAAGTAAGCTATACTATCTCTTTAACCTGCTTTGATTATAATTTAAATGTCACTCTCATTAAAGCCTTATAAATGAAGAGAAGTAAATCTTCCTATTGATTGTATTGATGAACTCTTCTCCCATGTGGTCACGAGAAAGGCCTCATGAACAGGTTCATCACAGCTCCTGGTTGCCATAGAGTCTCAGTTTTTCACGGAGTTATCTTCCAGGTGTGGCTAGGGGAAAGCCAAGAGTACCCAAGGGAGAAGATATTTCAGAGGAGGAATTAGGAAAAATTTTTCAGTAAGAATTTACTGCATGGTAAACCAGTGCAAGGCTCAGTGACTTAATACAACAAAGATTCATTATTTATGACTTATGGATTGGCTAGAGAGCTTCTCTGCTGATTTTGCCTGCACTTAGACTTCATTCAACCAGAGAGTTACCGGGCTGGAAAACCACCCTCAGGATGGCCTCTCTCACAAGTCTGGCAGAGGTGCTGGCCGTCAGGCTGAGGGGGTCCTGGCTTCTCCTTCATATGGCCTCTCCTCTTCCAGAAGGCTGGACTAGCTTCCTTATGTGGTGGACCCAGGGCAACCACCCAAGAGGACAAAAGTAGAAGTTGCCTTAGAAGTCCCACAGTTACCTCTACTAAATTTGATTGGTCAGTGCAAGCCACAGACTAGCCCAGAGTCAGGGATTAGCGAAATGGAACTTTACATCTGGGTGAGAACCAGCAGCTAAGTTTCTACCAAGCGTCAGAACTGGGGGAATTTATGGCCATATTCTGCAATCTCCTGTAGAAAGCAACATTTATAGAGTATTAGCTCTGTTGCAGGCTCTGTGTACTATAGCACACCCACAGATCTGCCTAATCCTTAGAACAATTCTGGGAGGAAACTCAGAACAAATGGAGCTGTGGGGACAACATGAGACTCCTTTAAAGACCCGGAAGCGGTCAGGGAAAGGGACATTTAAGTCCACATTTGTTGATACCAAAAGTTATTTTCTCAACCATCTAACATCATGAGGGTATAGAAGAAGGACTAGGAGTGGGTTAGAGAAGAAGAAGTTCTGCCAAGCTGGTTTCTATTTTTCCTTTTCTACTGCCCTCTCTCTTCCTGGCAGCTCTAATGACTCCTTTTGCTCTCTTTTCGTCACATGTTCGAAGCAAATAGTTAATGGGTAGTCACAGTGCTTAAGGCTCAGTTTCACTCCTGATGGACCTTGCTCTCTTGACACACTTTCCCATTTGATCGGGCTGCCCCAGGGTTGGCACAGCCTGGCTTGGTCAATGGCTCATTGTTCCTACAAGACTGAAACCTCCTAGCCCTGTTTTGTCAGCAGATTTTCTTTTGCAGATTCCTGCCCCGTGGAGGCACTAAACACCCCTTATCTTTGGAATGTGTTATTTGTCCTGTGTCCTGGAGAGCCTGAGGCAGCAGCAGGATTGTGTCTCCCGAGTCAGAAGACGGGGAGACAGGAGGGCCTGTGTGCGCCTGACCTTGAACCTTCATTTTCGGAAGGAGAGATAAGCAGTGAGTTCTCTGTTCTGAGGAGGAGATGAAGCTTCTTTCCCTCATGTGCCCGCTGGCCATGTTCTGGTGCTGGGCCCTGCCCAGGGCAGGTGTTGCTGGCTGGCAAAAGATCTCTTTAGATGGCAGCTTCTTCCTCTTTTCTGACCACTGACCTTGGTCTGACCCAGGGTAGGTGTCCACACACCATCAGATGCTCCGTGCCCGGCAGCATTGTTGTGAGGGAGGCAGGGCCGGTGATGGCTTTTACACAGCAGAGACGAAGCAGAGAGCACGAAGCTCTGTTGCCCGCCTGCCCCCTGTTGATGTGGACTCCAGGAAGTCCCACTTTCCTGCCCTTGCCCTAGGCTGCTCCTGAGGACTAGGTGAGAGGATGTGGTCATTTGGGAAGAGCTTGGGAGGGATAGCTGTTAGGACTTTACTGCGGTGGCTGCCAGGCATGGCCCAGACTCCAGCAATTGTGATGTAACTGTGAGCGTTGCTCGGTGATGGCCGCCTTCCTCCTGTGGGCGGAGGCATGGTGCTGCTGAAGCGGGGAATCCCGCTGGTGACAACACAGCATCCTTTTGAGCTGACGCGGCAGCAAATGCCCCAGACCAGCTCCAAGCCCGACTGCATCTCTGAGAAGTGTGTGAAGGGCCAGCAGACGTCAGACGCCTCCTGTAAATCCACCTTTATGAAGGCTCTTTGTGGTTGTTTCACTGATGACTCATTTATAATCTAGTTTCAACTTTGTGAGTCAAAATTCACCACTTTCATTAAAAATAACATTCACTGGGGTCTAACGGCTTTCTTTTTTCCTTTTTTAATCTTTCTTTCTTTCTTTCTTTCTTTCTTTCTTTCTCTTTCTTTCTTTCTTTCTTTCTTTCTTTCTTTCTTTCTTTCTTTCTTTCTTTCTTTCTTTCTTTCTTTCTTTCTTTCTTTCTTTCTTTCTTTCTTTCTTTCTTTCTTTCTTTCTTTCTTTCTCTCTCTCTCTCTCTCTCTCTCTCTCTCTCTCTCTCTCTCTCCCTCTCTCTCCTCCCTCTTGCTCTCTTTCTTTTATTTTTTTTTGTCACTTGCACTTGTTTTCCCATGTTCATCGATTTGCTCAAGCGGGCGCCAGTAAAATCTCCATTCGCTGGGAAAGAGGCCCATTATTGTTACTGTTTTTGGCATATTGATTACACCACGGATAGCTTGCCAGGCTCTGCCTTTTTACTTTTTAAAACTGTAATGCAATGTTTCTGGATGGGAAGCTGTCAGGAAAGTAGGAGAGGTGTTCTGAAGAACAAACATGATTTTGCTGGCCTTCATAGGCTCCGATGGCACCAAGTTTGATGGAGGAGAAAGGACTCGACTATGTGCCTTGCAATTGCAAGACTGGGACCATACGCACAGTGTCAGGAGGGCTGGCTGTGCGGAAGTGTGTCTTCTGGGACCGCACGCATAGTGTCAGCAGGGGCTGGGTTGTGCAGAACTGTGCCTCCTGGGACCATATATATAGAGTCAGCAGGGGCTGGGTGCGGGAGTGTGCCTGCTGTGAAACCCCAAGGGTGGAGGAAGACGAGGCAGCTGGCCCCCGGGAGCTGCTAGTCTGCACACCTAGAAATGCACACCTAGAAACTTCAAACCTAGAAGTAGGAGAGTCAGCTGGGCTGTAGGTTTTAAATGCAGGTTCTGGGAGACTCACTCCACGCTTCTGAGCCTGGTGGCGGTGGGGGGCAGGACTCGACAAATTCCTCCGGAAGTTCTTAGAGACAGTAAGGTTGCTGGCCTAGACATCCTGTGAGAGTGGGGGACTTTCTGTAGGCAGACTCTGCTAACGGAGGCCCCCAGGAGAGGCATGTAGGGTTGCAGTGCTGAGAGAGGCAGCAAGAGAGAGAGAAGGTGGGGAGGAGGGAGAGAGAGAGGAAGAGTTAAAGGTGTGTGGGCAAGGACGAAAGAGCACCAAGGGTACAGAGGGCCCCAGAGGGACTGCTTGAAAGCCCCAGCTCTATTTGGGGGCCCCCACATCAATTTTTGGTTTGCATATCAATAATGGGCATCCCCTGTTTAGAAAAAAACCTTGACCCAAAGAGCTTTAACATTCTGCAGGGTGCAGAAACCTTGCTGGGGCAGAGGCTTATATTCAGAGCTTGTTAGCAATGTTGAAAATTTGTGTGGGAAAGACATAGAAAAGATACAAGTGACCATGACCTGATGTAAATCTTGAGAGACCCTGGACGGTCTCAGCTGTCCTCAGGAAACCATCATTTTATTTTTGTTTATTTTGGGGCCACATCTAGTGGTGCTCAGGAATGACTACTGACTTTGTGCTTAGGGATTACTCGGTACTCAGGGAACCCCACGGTGTGTTGAGACTAGAATCTGGGTCAGCCATATGTAAAGCAAATGCCTGACATGCTGTTATTATCTCAGGCTGGGAAGCCATTTGGTTTCAACCATTTGTAACGTTCTTTGCCAACTTTGAGAAGTTTAGTTTTGTTTCACAAAGACTTTCCCTCCAAGTCAATGAAAAAGTTGCTTTAATCTGCTTTCCTACTAGCCCTCATGTCTACTGATTCTGAGAAGTTCCTTCTGCCCACTACGGAGGCAATTGTACTATTGGAATGGAATTTGATGCTTTTAGAAGGCATCTTTTTTTTAAAAAAAATTTTTTTATTTTTACAATTACAAATATATACAATTAAAAAGTTCATATTTGTACAGGGCCTCACGGACGGCTGGGGAGGCTGGCACTCCGGCTCGCGCCTGGCCTAGCTGACCATGGAACCCCGAGGAGGGCAGATGGGTTTTGGGAGTGGGCCCGTCGCCTCTGGGGGTCCCGGAAGCAGCCGGATGAGACTCGCCCATCACACTAGCCACCATTTTTGCTGTCCGGACTCTGGGAAACTGCCTCACAACCAGATCAACAGAGCAAAGCCAGTTCGAGCCCAGGTAGGCGGCTCCAAAGAGGCGGGAATCTCTGGGAAGTCGCCAGATGGAGGCGTGGTCGCCCCTTCCCCCTCCATCTTGTCGAGCCTGGTGGCCCTGCCAGGAGCTGCCCACGGGCCAGCATACAGGGCCTCACGGACGGCTGGGGGAGGCTGGCGCTCGGGCTCGCGCCGGCCTAGCTGACCATGGAACCCCCAGGAGGGCAGATGGGTTTTGGGAGTGGGCCCGCCGCCTCTGGGGGGCCCCCGGAAGCAGCCGGATGAGACTCCCCCATCACACTAGCCACCATTTTTGCTGTCCGGGCGCTGCGAAACTGCCTCACGACCAGATCAACAGAGCAAAGCCAGTTCGAGTCCAGGTCGCAGCGGTCGCTATGCGGCCGCAAGCAGTCCACTAAAAATAGTGAAACAGTAATGTCTTTTAATGCACTGCATTCCACGAAGAGCAGGAAAGTTTGTTGGGAAGGAGATATAAAGAGGAAAGAAATGATATACAGAACCCGCCAAGTGGTTGAGGTGCGGGAGGGGGAGGGAGGTGGGGACATTGGTGATGGGAGATGGGTTTGGGGCGGAGGGTGCGTGTTGGAACACTGTAGAACCAAAGCTCTACATGAGCATCTTTCAATTAAAAAAAAAAAAAGGTGGAATCTACCACAAACATGTGGGAATCAGTGGTTAGGTAAGACAGAGAAGGGAACAGTGTGCTAATATTTGTCAAAAGTGATAATAGCAGCCTAGAACTGAGCATTGAATATAGGAAAAAAGATATACATGATGATCTCTAAATGTATGTATTGCAATCCACAATGTGTAAGAGAAGAGAGAAAGAGAGAGAGAGAAGAGATAAAGAACTTGCCATAGAGGCAGGCTAGGGAAGGGGGAGGGAAGTGGGGACATTGGTGGTGGGAAATGGGCACTGGTGGAGGGATGGGTGCTGGAACACTGTATGACGGAAACCCAAACATGAACATCTTTGTAATTGTATATCACATGGCGGTGTAATAAAAATATTAAAAAAAATAAATAAATTAAAAAAAAAAAGTTCATATTTGGGTTTTGGTCATACAGTGTTCCAGCACCCATCCCGCCACCAGTGCCCATTTCCCACCACCAATGTCCCCGGTTCCATCCCTCCTCCCCAGCCCTCCTCCATGGCAGGTTCTTTATTTCCATTTCTCTCTCTCTTCTCTTTTCCTTCCCCTCCAGACTATGGATTACAGAACATTCATTAAAGGGTTGTCATGTGTATCTTTTTGCCTCTATTTAATGCTCAGTTCTAGGTTGGCATTAGTACCCTCGACAATTGTTAGCACACTGTTCCATTTTCTTTCTTTTTTTTTTTTTTTCTTTTTGGGTCACACCTGGCGATGCTCAGGGGTTACTCCTGGCTCTGCACTCAGGAATCACTCCTGGCGGTGCTCAGGGGACCATATGGGATGCCGGGATCGAACCCGGCCGGCTTAGGCCGGCCACGCAGGCAAGGCAAACGCCCTACCCGCTGGGCCATCGCCCCGGCTCCACACTGTTCCATTTTCTGTCTTACCTAGCCTCTGACTCCCACACGCTTGTTATAATATTTCCACCTTTGACAAGACCTCCTGATATATGTTAGAAGGCATCTTATACATCAGTGTTCTTTGACCTTTTTACATTGCAGATCAGTCTGGTGTACCAGTCCACAGATGTGAAATTATGATCAATGCAATAAAATCAGTGGTTTTCAACCTTTCTACACTCACAAAATGGTTGAAGACCATTGGTCTTGCTCTGTGGCTACGTGATATCAAGACTTAGCAGGAACATCACCTGGCCCATTTATTTTTTTCCTTTTCCCCTTTATTAAACACCACAATTTAAAAATTTCCTCACAGTACAATTGTCACAAGCATTCATTGTTCAACAACAGTTCCACCACCAATGTGCCCCTACTGCTACCAAAGGCTACCACCACCCACCCATTCCCCATCCCCATGCCAGCTCCCCCAGCTGGCTGCAACCTCATTGATCATTGCAACATATATATAGGGAAGATCCGGGCAAGGGAGGAATAGCTCCCAGGTCTTCCATGTTGAAGCATGATGTCATGGTTTTCTTTCTTTAAAAGTCTGAGTAATATTCCGCTGTACGAGCTATACTTTTTAATTTTTTTAAATTTTGGATTTTCCCATTGTATGAATATATTTATTTGGGGTGTGGGCGGAGTGTGGTGTATCCCAAAAAACAGTGTGCAAGGGGTTCAGATACCACTCTGTGAATCCTTGCCTTGGCTGAAGACAAGATGGCTTAATATTTGAGAGAGGTGCTGCTTGGGCCCACACCCAGAAATGCAGGGTGGGAGCCGTGTGTTGCGGAGGTTGAACTCTAGGCCTTGCGCTTGCCAGATCTGATATCCCAGACGACATGCTGTTTGTTTAGCCACATACTGTCCACCCCTTGGCCATGGTGAATAATGCTGCTGTGAATGAGGCTGTATTACATGCCTGTTTAAATCACTACTTTCAATTCTGTGGTGATATATATCCAGAAGTGTAGCTGCTGGGTCATATCGTAAATCTGTGTTTAATTTCTTTAGGAAACCTGATACTCTTTTAGTGATGGCACCATTTTACATTCCCAGCAATGATACATAGGAGTTTAAGGTAAAGAATTTAAGATGAATAGATTATCCTGGATGCTCTAGGAGGACCCTAAAAGCTACCACAGGTTCTCTGATAGGAAAAAGAGGAATATTAGATACAGTGAAGTAATGTGAAGACAAAGACAAAGAGTGGAGAGGTGGGTGATTTAGCCAACAAAGACTGGCTCCATCAGAAGCTGAAAGAGGGAAGGATTCTCTGGAGCCCATTGGACAGAGCTCAGCCCTCCCACCACTCAGCCATTTCAGTCCAGCTAAGGACCATAGCATTTTTATTCTAAGAATTAAATTCTAAGAATTAAGAACTAAATAAGAATTAATAAAAGCATCTTATTTTATCTGTCTGCTGCGCGCTGCTGCTGCTGCGTCGTTCTACTATCTATCTATCTGTGTGTCTGTCTGTCTGCTGCGGCTGTCGTGTCTATCTATCTATCTATCTATCTATCTATCTATCTATCTATCTATCTATCTATCTATCTATCTATCTATCTATCTATCTATCTATCTATCTATCTATCTATCTATCTATCTATCTATCTATCTATCTATCTATCTATCTATCTGTCTATTGTCTTCTGTCTTTCTGTCTTTCTGTCGGTTGTCGGTCTGTCGGTCTGTTATCTATCTATCTATCTATCTTTCTATCTATCTGTCTTTGTCTTTCTGTTTTTTTGTCGGTGTTGCTGCTGTCTATCTATCTATCTATCTATCTATCTATCTATCTATCTATCTATCTATCTATCTATCATCTATCTATCATCTATCTATCTATCTATCTCTTTGCTTTTTGGGTCACACCCGGCAATGCTCAGGGGTTTCTCCTGGCTCTGCACTCAGGAATTACTCCTGTCGGTGCTGGGGGACCACATGGGATGCCGGAGATCGACGGCCGCATGCAAGGCAAACGCCCTACCCGCTGGACTATCGCTCTGGCCCCAAAGCATCTTATTTTAAATTGCCAAGTGATAGTTTGGTAAATAGACACATTGGTCTTTCCATACCCAGACACTCATTGCTCCCAATCAATGCAGTTCCAGTGAGTGTTCTTTAAAAAATTGAAGATAGTACCTAGCTCCAAAGGGCTGACTGCATACTTTACTGGAAGCAAATCTGGAGAAAGGAACTGGGAGCAGATTCCTATAGGATGGAACCAACCAACCAAACAAACAAACAAACTGGGTCTTTTCTCTTTCATTTGGGGATTTTCACTGTTTCCCACTGTCCTTGGCATAGTGACCAGCTTCTCCTTAACAACCCTCAGTACCTGGGTGTTCTGTGCCCCCGTGAGAGTATCACTTCAGTTTTTTATACTTTGTCATACTCTTTTCTCTCTGTCCTTAAATAGACCAGGCCTTTTTTTTTTTTTTTTGCTTTGGGTCACACCCGGCAATGCTCAGGGGTTGTCCTGGCTCTGCCTCGGTGCTGGGCCGGGGTGGTGGGCGGCGCGCTTGATTCCAGACCTTAACAGTTTTGTTCTCTGTGTGACTTAATCTCTTCTCATCCTCCAAGTCCCAAGTATGAATAACTCAATATTCTAATGGGTCTGAATTACCCACTGAAGTATAGCTGCTGTTGCCTCTGGGTGGTCCACAAACCCTGCCCCCATGAAACTCCATGTCCCTCTGGTTATCCTGTGACTTGTGCTTTGTTATGGGTGTTGTCTGCCTGTCTGTCTTACCTGCCAGGACTAGGAAACTCCTATAAGCAGTGACAGCATGGCCATTTCTTGATCCCTGCTGTCTGAGCTGAAACTTTTGACCATGCTATGCACCTGTGAGTATTTGCTGGCTGAATGGTAGAGAGAAAAGGGGGAGAATGGAGGGAAATGTCACTCCCGTCAACAAGGAAGAGAGCAGAGTTATACTGTGTGTTGTTCAAGGTGAGCAGCTCCTTCTGTCTCTCTGGAAGCATGTGATAATGTGTCCAGAGCCAGGAGTTGGCACCAGTCTCAGAAGAAGATCAGAACATTTTTGGAATCAGGTACTGGGATACCCTTCTGCCCCAGGGGATCGGCAGCCTATGGACAGAGAAAGACTTGTGAATCCAGCAGAGTTTCAAAAGGCTTTACTCACACTTGTTCTGGTATAAAAATTCAATAATAGGAAAACTCCAGACTTTAGGCTTCTTGCTGGGCCCCAGCCACGTGTAGGTTTAGAATCCTAGGCCAAGATGGCCGCTACCACATGCTAAGGCCCCACAGCAAGCTGAGGGAAGGAGAGGAGAGACAAAGGATAGAGAGGAAGAGAGAGAAAAAGAGAGCTGGCTACTGCTTTTATATCCTTTTCAGCCCTGACCAGCCCACATCAACAGATAGCAGTTAGGGTCAATCGCCTCAGGTGCCTCTCCCAGAACCTCACCTAGTCCCATTGAAATCTTAATATTGCCCCAGCCAAGATCTGCCCTGGAAGTTTCCTGTAGGCACTATGTAGAGTAGGGGAAGGGCATGTATCTGTATCATGGATAGTCTACAGCCACGTATATATTTCTCCAAGCCTTCACTGGATCCTTGTCTTTACTTCCTAGTTGCTTTGGATATTAGCCTTTAGACTTATGAGAGAGCCACACTTGCTTGCTTGGAGGCAAATAGCATTCTCTCTGATTTAATTATAACAATATTATACTTAGTGATCAACGTAGCCAGGTAAAAAATACTGGTAAGATCTATCTAGACCCATGATGATTGTGGTAGCATGAGAGAAAATATTATAACAGCTAACATAGAATACATGGTAAGATATACTGTCACATACATTCACAGATCCAAACAGTTTTCTGCCCCTATCTACAAAGTGACCTGCAGGGGGTAACTCCAGGCAAGATGCAGAGGCTCTGGGCAGCCGTGTACTCTAACAATAACTGGTCAGGTTTTTGCCCCAGAAAAGTCGTACAAATAGGGGGTTCATCGTGCCTTGCATTTACGCTTGGTCTGTTGTCACTCCTCTGCCTCCCCACTCCTCAGCAATTGCACACCACATGCACTTGACTTACCCAAGGGTGTACCGAGTTCCTGCCATCGCATCTCCAAAGAGACCCTCTCCCTCCCTCCTTTTCTGTCTGTAACCACTTTTGTTTTCTTTGGGTTGAGGGTTAGTTTTGTTAGTTTCTTTTGCAGTTCATTTGCTTTAGTCACTTAGGCCCCTCACATGAATGAAACCATTAGTCATTGTCTTGCACTTCCTTACTTATCTCTCAAGTTCCAACCACTTAGTCCCAAATGGTGCAATTTAATCTTTTTGAATGGTAGGGAAGAAGACCAGGGAGACCATACGCCATGACTTCTTTATCTAGTCATCTGTCAGTAGGCATTTTGGTTGAGTCCACATTTTGTCTATTGTGGACATCCTTCCTTTCTTTTTTGATTTTTGGGCCACATCTGGTGGTGCTCAGGGATTACTCTAGACTCTACATTCAGGGATCACTCTTGATGGTGTTCCAGGGACCATATGAGGTGCAAGGGATAGAATCTGGGTTGACCAGTGCAAGACAAGCAACCTACCGGCTGTACTATTGCTCTTACTCAGGAATTTTATTTTATTTATTTATTTTTGCTTTTTTGGGGTCACACCCGGCAATGCTCAGGAGTTACTCCTGGCTCTGCACTCAGGAATTGCTCCTGGCAGTGCTCGGGGACCATATGGGATGCCGGGATAGAACCTGGGCCAGCATGGGCCGGCCGCTGCAAGGCAAATGCCCTACCCGCTGGGCTATCGCCCCAGCCCCCTTACTCAGGAATTTTAATTAATATTTTAACATAGTTTGAAGTTGGGGAGTGTGATGTGTCCATTTTCCCCTCTACTCTCTCAAAAATGCTTTGCTATTTAATATCTTTTGTGATACCACACACATTTTAGAATCATTCTATATCCTTGAAAAATTAAAAAGATTATTGGTATTTATATAAGATTGCATTGCTTTTGTAGATTACTTTAGGTAATGTGGCCATTTTTTTCTGTTTATTCTTCCAATCCATGAACAAGATGTCTTTCCATTTCTTCATGTCTTCTATTTTCATTTTTGGAAAAGAATGCAATTCATTGTGCCAAAAATGACATGGTGTCTTCTAATTATTTTAGTAATAACTTTAATCTTAATAGTGTGTGTGTATGATATATATATATATATATATATATACATATATATTTTTTGGTTTTTTTTTGTTTGTTTGTTTTTGTTGAGTCACACTCGGCGATGCTCAAGAACCTCCTGGCTCTTCCATCAGGAATTACTCCTGGCGGTGCTCCGGGGACCATATGGGATGCTGGGGATCAAACCTGGGTCGGCCACGTGCAAGACAAACACCCTACCTGCTGTGCTATCGCTCCAGCCCCAATAGTGTATATTTTTATACCTTCTTTATTAGGTTTATTCCCAGGTAGTTTGTATTTTTTTGATAAATGGGTTTTCTATTTTTTAAATTTCCTATTCTTCTATTTGTTAATGTATGGAAATGCAATAGATTTCTGTATAGTGATTTTTTTTACCTCAAAAACAAGCAATTATTTCTAGCAATTTTGGAGGGAATCTTTAGGTTTTTCTATAGATAGTATCATGCCATCTGCAAATAGTGATACCTTTACTATTTTTTTTCCAATCTGGATTCCTTTTTATTTCTTTTAATTTGCTCATTATTCTCTTTGATGAATATTTTATTTTTGCAATTACAAAGATATACAAATAAAAAGTTCTATTTGGGTTTTGGTCACAAGTGTTCCGCACCCATCCCACCACCAGTGCCCATCTCCCACCACCAACGTCCCCGTTCCCTCCCCCTCCCCAGCCGCCTCATGGCGGTTCTTTATTTCTTTCCGTTCTCTTTCTCTTTCCTTTCCCTCCAGACTATGGATTGCGAACATACTAAAGGGTTGTCATGTGTATCTTTTGCCTGTATTTAATGCTCAGTTCTTGGTTGGCATTAGTACCTCGCAATTGTTAGCACACTGTTCCATTTTCTGTCTTACTACTCTGCCGCTGTTTGTGATACTTCACCTTTGACAAGACCTCCTGATATAGTCATTGACCTGATTGTTAGTATATATTATGTTTGCGATAAATGCGTCATTTGTATCTGTCTCTCTCCTTCTGGCTAATTTCGCTCAACATAATCTCTCCATGTCCATCCTTTATAGGCAAATTTTATAACTTCTTTTTCCTAACCTGCTGTCTCCGGTAGAGTCCAAAGCTTTTTATCCAGTCTTGATGAATATTTTAAATAAGTAAAAATGCTTAATAGTGATGCAATGTGTAGAAGGCGAAGCTTGACATAAACATCACTAAGTGTACAGCTCAAGAACACTATTCATGCTATTATACAATTATCATCACGGTGTATTGACAGAACAATTTCTAACCCATTATAACTCTTTTTTCTTTTTTTAATTTTTTATTTTTACAATTACAAAGATATACAATTAAAAGGTTCATATTTGGGTTTTGGTCATACAGTGTTCCAGCACCCATCCTCTCCACCAGTGCCCATCTCCCACCACCAACGTCCCCGGTTGCATCCCCCTCCCCCCCAGCCCTCCTCCATGGCAGGTTCTTTATTTCTTTCCGTTTCTCTCTCTTTCTCTTTTCCTTTCCCTCCAGACTATGGATTACAGAACATACATTAAAGGGTTGTCATGTGTATCTTTTTGCCTGTATTTAATGCTCAGTTCTTGGTTGGCATTAGTACCCTCGACATAATTCTTGGGCAACAGAACCTGAGAAGTGGTCTATACAACTGACTTTTCCAAGGTATGGGGACAAGAGGGGACACTGAGACAATGGTGGAGGGAAGTGGGCGCCTGATGGAGGGAGTGATGTTGACCACTACATGCATAAAACTATATAATGAAGAGGATTATGGTGATTCAAATTAAATGAAAAACAAAAACAAACAACTAAAACTTTGTACCTACTAAAATTTCCAATTTCTCCTATCTCTACTCTAGTTCCTGGCAACCACTGTTCTACTTTCTGTTTCCATGAATTTGACGGCTCTAGTTACTCATGTAAATGGAATTATACACTATTTTTCTTGTGAGTAGTGCTTTACTTAACACAATGTCCTTAAGATTCGTTCATGTTATAGCAAGTGTCAGAATTTTGTTTCTTGGTACTAATAACCATTGCATCACAGTTTATTTATTTAATATATCACAACTGTAATATATCATAATTTATGTATCCATTCATTTGTTGGTGAACATCTTGAGTTGTTTCTACTTTTTTGGCCATTAAGAATAGCCAAGTGAGCATGGTGCTCATATATCTCTTTTTGACTTAGCTTTCAGTTTTTTATGACTCTAAATGAATGGAATTTGTGGATCATAATATAATTCTATGTTCAATTTGTTGATAAATTGTCATTTAAAAAAATGACAGCTGTACCATTTTACATTTTCCCAAATATGAACATGAGTTTTATTTTGGTGGGGGTGTAGTGTTGGGTCACACTTGGCTGTATTTGGGGCTTACTCCTGCCTCTATGCTCAGGGATCACTTCTGGTGCTCAGGGAACCATACGTGGGGCTGGGGATTCTTTTTAAGGAGTGTATTAGTATTTGTACTATCTCTTCAGCCTGAATGATAGTTTTAATTCATTTTCCCCATTTCACAACTCCTTTAAGTTTGGGTTGGTTTGTAGGCCTTTTATGGAGGAACCTTCAAAGTAGTGCTCAGAGGGCCTGGGGGCACTTCTGATGAAGCTTCAAAGTTAAGACCCATAGATGTGGGAGCCAACTTTGGGCCCTGTAGTGCTCTGGCACACGAAGATCGCTTGGGTGGTACTCAAGGGTCTTCACGGCTATATCTGGTGTTACTCGGGGGGACCATGTTGTGCTGAAGTGTTAACTTGGGTCCCTGTGCATGCAAAACATGTGCCCTGACCACTGAACTTACCTTCTGAGCCCTGGTGTGTGTGTGTGTGTGTGTGTGTGTGTGTGTGTGTACACATACACATATACATATATAATATATAGTCAATAAAATATAGATATTAGTTTTTGAGCTCACCTGGTAGTGCTTGGGGCTATTTCCAGCTCAGTGTTTGGGCCCCCTCCTGGCATTGCTTGGGGGGACCAGTCAGACACCATACCAGGGATCACCCCCAGGGTTCCTGCATCAAGTCACATGCTTCTGTGTTATTTCCCTGGCCCCTACTGCATATTTTGTTTTTGAGGAGGTTGGATGGAGATGATTATATCCACATCATACCATAAATGTTTCTAAAAAAAGTCCTTTGAGCCTCTTTTCTTGAGCTTCAACTTTTGGTGGCAGATGGCTCCTTCCTCCTTTCTCTCTTCTTCAACCAGCAGGAGCTCCCTGCTAATCTTAGCATCCGTTTCAATTATGTATTGTTTCAAAGTATTGTTTTCCTTGGCTTAAACAAAAAATTACTTTTTATTTTATGATTTTTTTTTTTGTTTTTTGGGTCACACCCGAAATGCTCAGGGTAGTAACCCTGGCTCTGAACTCAGGAATTACTCCTGGTGGTTCTGGGGGGACCATATGGGACTCCGGGGATCGAACCTGGCCAGCACAGGCTGGCTGCGAAGACAAACGCCCTACCGCTGGGCTATCGCCCCGGCCCCTATTTTATGATTTTTTTAAAGAATTTTTTGGGGGCCATACCTGGCAGTGCTGAAGGATACTCCTGGTTTATTCTCTTTTTTTATTATTTTTTTTTTGGGGGGTCACACCTGGCAATGCTCAGGGGTTACCCTGGCTCTGAACTCAGGAATTACCATATGAGATGCCAGGGATTGAACTCCATGTCGTCCACATGCAAGGCAAATGCCCTATCTGCGGTGCTATCGCTCCAGCCCGTTCTTGGTTCATTCTCAGGGCTCACTCCTGGGGACCAGAGGGGTGCTGGAGATTGAGCCCCAGTCGATTGCATGCAAGGCAGATGCTCTACCTGCTGTATTTTTTTTCATAGCTCCAAGACTACTTCTTATTTGTTTGTTTATTTGTTTATTTTGGTTTTTGGACCACACCGATCATGCTCAGGGCTTACTCCTGCACTCAAGGGGTCACTCCTGGCCAACTCAGGTGACCATATAGATTAGGTTCACAGAAAAACTGTGAGGAAAATACAGATTCCCCCATATAATCCTTGTACTAACAAAGGTAAATCCCCTCAGTACTCCTGTTAGAGTGGTAGTTTTTTTTTTTTGCCACACCTTCTGGTGTGGAGTTATTCCTGGCTTTGCCCTCAGGAATTACTCCTGGTGGTACTTGGGGGACCACACAGTATATTGGGGATCAAACCTGGGTCCACCATGTACAGAGCAACAGCCTACTCACTGTACTATCACTCTGGCCTCAAGAATGGAAATGTTTTTAGATAATTGATGAACCTGCGTTATCTCAGCATAAGACTTGAGGTTCATATTTTATATTAGAGTTCACGCTTAGTGTCATACATTCTATGGGTTTGGACAAATCACTATCACTATCGTCCCGTTAATCATCTATTTGCTAGAGCGGGCACCAGTAATATCTCCATATGCCCTGCCTCATGCTAGTAGAACTCAAAGGCATCTGCTTGCTCCAGGAACATAAAGAGCCTCAAACAATTATATTAGGTCATGGGAATGACCTAATATAAATGTTACTGGTATTTGGCATATCAAATATTACATGAGCAGCTTGCCAGGCTTGCCGTGCGGGTGGCATACTGTTGTAGTCACCTCTAAATAAAGTATTTATTGATGAACCGGCGGCTGTGCGGCCGTCAGCCGGCATGTGATAGTCTGGTCTGCTGGGTGGAGTTGTGACGAGAGGGAAGTCGGGATGTGGAAAATGGCGGGCCCCATGGAGTAGGGGAGGGTGGTCTGGCTTGTTGTGAGGCTCTGCTGGGGTGGCAGGCCAGGGCTAGGAACCTGTTATGCCTCCAGGGCACCTCAAGAGTAGCTGGGCACAGGGAGAGCAAGTAGCAGCTCTGCCCCATGTCTGAGAGTCTCTGGTTCAGCATACCTGGGCCAGATTGAAAACAAAAAGTGCTGCAGGGTGGCTGTTGATGATCCGGGCTGTGATAGTCTGGTCTGCTGGGTGGAGTTGTGATGAGAGGGAAGTCCGGATGTGGAAAATGGCGGGCCCCATGGAGTAGGGGAGGGTGGTCTGGCTTGTTGTGAGGCCTTTAAAGTTGTCTGTGCAAAAAGAAATTTTTCATTAGTTATTTGCTCAATATAAAAAACATCCATAATTGGGGCCAGAGAGATAGTACAGGGGTTAATGTTTTTATCTTGCAGACTGCTGACCCCGCTTTCATCCCCTGAACTATATATGGTCCTCCAAGTGATCAACAGAAGTGATTCCTGAGCACAGAGGCAAGACTAAGTCCTGAGTACCATGGATTTGGGCTCCCCTCAACCCCCCAAAAACATCCACAGGTCTTTCTCCTTGATAATATCCATTTCTTACCTACTCAGTTCTAATTCTCCAAACCACCTGTGTGCTACTTCTGGGCATATATTTGGAGATGTTTTATACACAAAATATCAGTGATCAAGGGTCGTATAGTGAACCATGACATATAACTGTAAAAGCAGGCTGGCACCCAAACTAGGACAGAATGTATCCAAATGGAAAAAATCAGACTAGTCCGTTTAATGCCAATTATTCTTGTGAGATATGATGAAAATTCACCACCGAGTTTGCCTGGTTTGGATCATAGCAGCTTTATGTGTAGGTCGCACACATCTAAAAAAAAACAGTTTGTCTTTGAACAATCACCAGAGGACTAACTGGGGGCAGTGGAGCAGGACCCCAAAGGAAATTTTGAGTTGAATTCTGGAAAGACTTACAAGAAGAGGCAGATAGTGGGGAAGGCTTATTTTTTAAAAAATTTTTGTAAATACACAAATCCAAGCACACATATTTGAGACATATGGGTTCCGGCGGTCCTTTTGTTCTTTCATTTACCTGAGTGTTGTCAATATGGACATCTGTGCCTTGGAAGTGTCACTGTGCTTCCTTCTGAGCTGTGTTGGACGCATTGGGAATCTGAGCTCAAGATAGGACAGGAACGGCCCACTCTGGTCTTGCTCACAAGCCTCTATTCTCTCTTCTCTGGTGCTAGGCCTGTCCCCCACCAAGAGAGGATTTGAGCTGGTTTTAGAAATTGAGTGTGAGAGGAAGTAATAGCACTATCTAAAGTCAGCAATGGCTCCTAGCACAATGGCCATTTTTCAGAATGAATTTATGTTCTTATCCTCTGGACTGCTTTTTCTCAGTTGCTTCTACAAATTATAACAGCCATTAAAGAATAAATCTTCATTCCACATTCTGTCACTCAGAATTTTCAACAAATGGTCCTATGGGTCTCATCTCAAAACTTCTGTTTTATTAGTAAAGTCAAGCTGTAGCTTGGGCCCACATCTTAGGCTCTTTTAGATCCATTTAGATCTACCTCTTTCTTTTCCCACAGGTAGTAAAAAATTCACACACCACAGAATGCCAAGTCCTGGTAGGCCTTGCAAAGTACTGGGAGCATATTCTAATACAAGATCACACAAAATTTCCCAATCTCAAATTTATATGTTATCACATAGTGACTCCACCTGTATGCCAAAGGAATAATCCTCATGGGATAGGAGGGTATAGGGTTTACATCGCCACTTGTGTGGTTGGTTCTGAACCAACCCCTTCCCTCCTCTACCTCACACACCACATACTCTGCTCCTCTTTCTGCCACTGCTTCCCCCACCCCCTTGCCGAGAGATCCATCTTATTATTGGACGTTGACATTGTGGACGCCTATGTTGAATAATAATAGTTAAAACCCAAACAATTACTCAGATCTTCCCTCTGGTTAAAATAAAATCCTAATAATATTTCAAGGTCAGAGATGACAGAATCAAAGTGTTGTGTTTATTAGTATATGACCATCTATTGACTATTCATGCTTTGTTGGGACTTTCAAATCTAACAGAATAAATTGAACTGTGAATAGATAAATACGCTTTCATGATTTAGGTTTTGGGTATTTCATGTATAAAAAAACGTATTTCATGTATAAAAACCATGAGGATTATTCCTTTGGCATATAGAGGAGAGATTAAGCAATTCTAGGGACAGGGTAGGGGTGTGTGTGTGTGTTGTGTGTATGTCTGTGTGTTTGTTTGTGTGTGTCTGTGTGTGTTTTAGCACTAAATGACTACTAGAGAGTGACTCTTTTTTTTAGTATCAGTATCTTTTTATTTGTTTTGTTTTGTTTTTATAAATATTTTATTATACCACCGTGAAATATACAATTAAAAAAGATGTTCATATTTGGGTTTTGGTCATACAGTGTTCCAGCACCCATCCCTCCACCAGTGCCCATCTCCCACCACCAATGTCCCAGGTTCCCTCTCCCTCCCCAGCCCACCTCCATGGCAGGTTCTTTATTTCTTTCCCTTTCTCTCTATCTCTTTCTCTTTTCCTTCCCTTCCAGATTGCGGATTACAGAACATACATTAAAGGGTTGTCATGTGTATCTTTTTGCCTGTATTTAATGCTCAGTTCTAGGTTGGTATTAGTACTTTCGACAATTGTTAGCACACTGTTCCATTTTCTGTCTTACCTAGCCTCTGACTCCCACACGTTTGTGATCATTTCCACCTTTGACAAAACCTCCTGATACTTGTTTCACTTGACCTTGGATATTGGTGTCATAATACATACATATATATTTATGTCATGCAAATAAATGCAGTCATTCTATATCTGTCTCAGAGAGTGACTCTTTTTTTATAATATTTTATTATTCCACCGTGAGATATTCAATTACAAAGATGTCCATGTTTGGGTTTCAGTCATACAGTGTTCCAGCACCCACCCCTCCACCAGTGCCCATTTCCTACCACCAATGTCCCCGCCTAGCCTGCCTCTATGGTAGGTTCTATATCTCTTTTCTCTCTTTCTCTTAGAGAGTGACTCTTAAACCCAACTCAGGTGAGAGAACATCTTTCTCATATTGTCAGGGGTCAGTTCATCAGTATGACTCCACAACATCCTTAGGTGGGTTTTGGTCTCATTGTCAAGTTTTGCCTGTTTCAAGCTCCTGATGAACACTTTCTGCACTCTGTAGAAACTGGGAGCTGACGTTAACATTATTTTCTATTTTTTTTAATTAAGCTCAAGTCAGAAGTTGCCTACATAGCTATAAAATGGATACATGTGTGATTCCAGAAAGAAAATCCATGTGGGCAAAGCAAGGATACTTTTATTCTTTAATTGATGTTTGGCAAAAGTGCTTAATTTGTCACAAAATCACCAGGATTCTCTTTTAATCTTTCCATGAAAACTTGTGTACTTTGGGATTCAAAGTCACATGAATCTTTGCCTGGCAGAAATGTAAATGTTTTGAGAGGTGCCATGTCTCTGCAAGTCTGAGCCACAGCAGAGATGAGGGATCCTGTGGAAAGGATGGATGTTGCATGCTGATGTTCTGGGCAATTTCTAACTCTGACAAGATACAGAGACCCCCCTCCCCCATTCCTCCTAGCACCTCACATTTCATAGTATCTCATGTCTCCCAGAAACTTCAGTAGACCCTCAATCTGTGGAGACAAAGGAGAAAATCCTCTTTTCTTGATTCTGACCCATTATAATACGGCACCACGGATAAGAGGAAATCCTCAGCTTAAACCTGAGGGATGATTTCTCTCATCCATACTCCTCTATTCCCTTCCACTTTCTCCCCCAGGGGCAGGGAGTGTGGGAGTGATATCTGGTTTCTTTGGATTTTTAAAACTCTGCATATCTGACCCAAATGGACAGCCATAATTATCCTCAGAACAAAATCTACATCTATCAGATCGCTGAGGCCAAAAAGGAGGAGAAGAATGGGGACAGCTGAGCTAATTTAGGAGTTGTCAGATGGTTGGGTATGAATGAAATCTGGCTGATCCACTGTTAGCCAAAATGGAGGAAGAAGCAGGACATTCCGTTTTCCCACTTCTTCTACTGCCTGGCAGGTCCACTTAAACAATCATGGATTAGAGAGAGTTGTCTGTCTCCAGTGCTGGTGTTCCTTACGGCTTTGTAGACACACCCTGGGGAAACTGGGCTTGTCAAGGAGCTGCTGGAGTGGAGCCCTTGGGGACTGGGAGCCAGGTCAAGTTCTGCTACTTGTTAGCTCTATGACTTTGTAAAATTATTTTCCTCTCCATGGGGATGATTCCAGCATGGACACTATCTGTGTCAAGGGATGCTGTTTCATGTGGTAACTAATGCGTTAACACCATGTAAGTGTTGGCTTTGAGATCAGCATGGTCATCATATATATGAAAGGTGATGAGGGACATAAAATAGAAACGTAAAAGTTTAGATCTTCATAGACTTTTATTATGTTAGAGCTGAACAGAAACAGTATTTATTCCAACGCTTCTATTGACCAGACAAGGAAGTGTTGTCTTTTTTTTTTTTTGCCACACCCAGGATTTCCCATGGGTTACTCAGGGACCACTCTTGGTAGGCTCTGGGGACTATATAGAATGCCAGGGATCGAACCCAGGTTAGAAGCATTTAAGGCAAGTGTCTTAATGGTGGTAATATTGGTCCCATCTGAAACCGTGTCTTAAGAGAAGGGGAGTCTTTGGGGCTGTTTAAACAGCCAGTAAAAGGCCAGTACTCCAGCGAGTGGTCATAGCACCTGCAGAGAGATGGCTGTGGGGGCTCCTGGCCTCAACACCTTTGAAATGAGGACTACGCTGCCAGGCACCGGAAGTGCAGACTCTTCTGTTCAAACGTAGAACTGACATTCTGAAAGACTCTAGATAGCAGGATGGAAAGGTTCAACTCTTGCCCAAACAAAGGCCAGGAGCGTGGCCCAAGTTGAGATGCAGAGAGCTCTATAGTTCCTTTTCACTGAGAATTCCTTGACCTCCGGAGCATAGGGAAGCTTGGCCAATCGTCCCGTGTCCCAAAGCAACCCCAGGATCAAAGGCTCCTCCTGTTAATCGTGGCTCCTCTGGGAGGTGGGAGTCTTGAGGAAGCCTTGACTCATAGATCCTGCCTGCTGGAGGGCTCTTTCTCCATGGCAAATTGCTCTGGTGGAGAATTATAGGTGTTGACGGACTAACCTTCAAGGCTCCGACTTTATGAGGCATGAATAAAGACTGATGCACCATGTCCAGTAACACAGTAAGGAGCAACAGTAGCCCTTGACCTCACCCAGTGAGGTCTTGACTTGCTCAGAGGGGCCAGGGCTGCTCATGTGGCTCAGGTTGGAAGAGGCAGAATGCGGGAGTCAGCAGCAAACGAGAACTGCAGGTGCCACCAGGAGAACAGAGCCCTTTTTTTTCTAAAGAACAGGAGACAGACAGACCCTGGATGCTTTGAGACAACTGATACCAGCAACTTCTAGTCACACGAAGACAACTGGGGAGGGACAGCTGTGTCTTTGCTGCCTCTGGAATGTGGGAAACGCTGGTTTGGGCAAGGAAACTAATCTCCCACTCTTGTGTTTTCCAGCCCACTCCCACAAACTCACCGCATCTGTGGCCTCCCTGGCAAGAGAGCTCTACTTGGCCCATTTTCACTTGACACTGAAGGACTCTTGTCCTTGTCAAAGCCTACATAAAGACTTTTAGCAGGACTTGGCTCCGAGTGATTTTACTGGGAGAAAACAAGATCTCCCCAGTTCCCTGAATGTGCTGTAGGCCTGAGGAGTGTAAGAGAGGAATAAAAGCCGGAGCAGCAGAGCCAGCTGAGAGGGCCCCCTCGGCCTGGGCGGAGGAGGGCGAGAAGGCCGCGGTCACGCTTCCTCAGTTATGTTCTTCTGAGGGAGCCCAGAGGGCTGAGAAAACAATAAAGGAAGGTCAACCCTCACATATTTGCCTC
>JAJIBD010015924.1:0-29969 GCA_021461705.1 Cryptotis parvus | reverse complement strand
TTTAAAAAATATTTTATCATGCCACCATGAATATGCAAGTACAAAGAAGTTCATATTTGGGTTTCGGTCTTACAGTGTTCCAGCACCCATCCCCTCCACCAGTGCCCATTTCCCACCACCATGTCCCCGATTCCCTCCCCCTCCCCTAGCCTGCCTCTATGGCAGGTTCTTTATCTCTGCAATTCCCTATTGACTGGTCATGTTGACTGTCTTTACTGCCCTCCCTCCTGCATCTGCTTATCTTTGGAAATGTATATTGGAATATTTTCCTGGTCTCTTAGTTGAGCTGTCTTTTCATTGTTGACTTGTTTTGTTGTGCTGCTTGTGGTGGGGAGAACCTAGATGTTGGGGCTGTGGATTCTTTACATGAGTCTATGGCACTGATATTCAGAGCAGTATCATGCTTGTACGTGGGCAGAGTTGAATCCTTGGGCATCTTCTGCCCCTTTCCCTGTTCTGGTTTCGTGAGGAAACCACCGAAGGTATTTGTGATCAGAATCACAAGAGACCACACAGAGCTGGCATTTTCAATATAAACCGTGCTTGGTTTGAAAATTCCCAGTTCTCATTGTTATTAAAAATTCTTTTATTTTGGAGACTAGCTAAACAGAACCACGACAGACATGGCAACCCCAATTCAAGTGTCTCATGTCCCAGGCAAAGTAGAAAGACGATCTTGTTTCCCTGAGTTTTTGTAGACTCAATTACTCTGCATTCTTTAGTGGGTGGCAAATATTTTTGATGACATTGAAGTTAAGAACCACTTAGAGCAGACTCATTGCTACTCTACTTATTTATGCTTGATTTCCAAGTGCACAGGAAAAGCCAGCATCAGTCTCAGGCCATTCATGGCAAAAGCTACCAAATATGACACCCCAGTTATCCCAAATATGACACCCCAACTATCCCAAATATTATATCCCAATTATCTCTCAGGAGCAAAGCCTTTTTTTTGTGAAGGAAGGTAGTTTTTATTTAAACTTACTTAGATGTGAGTGAGAGGGTCAGAGAGATGGTACAGTGCTGGGGTGACTGCCTTGCACAAGACCAACCTGGATCTGATCCCGGTATCCCTTGTGGTCCCTCGGGCACCGCCAGGAGTGATTCCTGAGTGCAGAACCAGAAAGCCCTGGGCACCACCAAGTGTAGCCCAAAAAACCAAAAATGGAGAGAAAAGAAACTCAAACCAAAAAAGACAAAAATGAAAACAAAAAGATGCGAGTGGAGAGAAAGAGGAAGTATGTATTCAAGAGAGAACATAAGTTTCTCTTGAGTGGAACAAGCAAGCACAGATAGTAACAAGCTCATGAGATACTGTGAAGGGAAAGTCTGGGCTTGAAAGAAAGCCTTCCCCTTGGTCACACCCAGCAATGCTCAGGGGTTACTCCTGGCTTTACACTCAGGAATTACTCCTGGTGGTGCTCAGGGGACCATATGGGGACGCCGAGGATCAAACCCAGGTCGGCCGCATGCAAGGCAAACGCCCTCCCCTCTGTGCTATCACCCGCCCCCATTTCCCCTTTTCTTATCTGTATCAGAAGTCACACGGAGCAGTGAGTTCTGGGTTGCAAAAAGAGGATTTAGTGTTAGCACCTGTCTCGAAGTCTGTCAGTTTTCCTGTCACTGTTACGATAACTCAAAAGTGATTACCAAGTTTCAGATAAGTAATAGAAAAGTGCCCTGACCACCGCTGGGAGCTCCAGGTATGGCTCTACCGCACTGCCCAGACAAAGCAAAACAAAACAACATGCAAATAACTGTTTCACTCTGCTTTTCATCCCAAATAAAACAATGGAAACCTGCCTGGGCCCTGTTAAACCTCACTGGCTTCATGAGTAGAATGAAGTGAGTTGTTGTGGAATATATAGCTTCGGATATGTTTTGTTTTGACTGATGGGATGACTTTGAAAAAATTATTTTTTTCCAATTTTCCCTAACACTTTATATAAACACTGTGGTTTGCAAAGTTGTTCATGATGATTCGTGACAGGCATTCAGTATTAATACTAATATGAATGAGTATTAGCAGTATTGATATTAACATTGATCCCGCCACCATTACACCTTCCCCTACTCATGGGACGATTTTGACATGCCGGAGCTATTATCCATCCAGCTTCATACCACTTGCTTCCTTCCAGCTTATCCAATGGGTGTAGATATGTAGATACAAATATGCTGTAGGTAGGGCCGGAGCGATAGCCCAGTGGTAGGGCATTTGCCTTGCACGCGCGGCCTGTACCGGCCGAGGTTCTATCCCCGCATCCCATATGGTCCCCCGAGCACCGCCAGGAGTAATTTCTGAGTGCAGAGCCAGGAGTAACCCCCTGAATGCCGCCAGGTGTGACCCAAAAAGCAAAAAAAAAAAAAAAAAAAAAAAAATGCTGTAGGTACAACTCTTTCCTCAGGTTTAGCTTCCTGTGCCCCTTAGTGTTTTTTTAGCGTCACTTTTGTTTTTCTTTTTTGGGGTCATACCCTGCAACGCTCAGGGATTACTTTTGGCTCTTTGCTCAGGAATTACTCCTGGCTGTGCTCGGGACCACATGGGATGCTGGAGATGGAACCCGGTTTGCTGCATGCAAAGCCAACGCCTTACCCACTGTGCTATCACTCCAGCTCCTCAGGGGCTACTTCTGCCTCTGCAGTTAGGATTTACTCATGGCGTGCTTGGGGACCATATGGAATGCTAGGGAATCGAACTTGGGTCAGCCGCGATGCAAGGCAAACGCCCTACCCGCTGTGCTATAGCTCCGGCCCCCACTTTTGTTTTTAAATATAAAAATTAGAGACTAGTATATACTCCAGAATCAAAGTGTAGGCATATCCCACAGTGAGTAACGCACTTTCACTGGAAGCTGGTGCTGAGTGGCCATCCTCAGTGAGTGGCAGTGCTGCTTTCTGAACAGGGACCATGGTAGCAGCCTGTGACAAGTGGCACCGGCTTGGGGACCGTGATGTCTGGGTGATGCTAGCCAGAGCAGGCCTAGATGGCTGACAGCCCCCACATTTTCTCTTTAGTGTGACAGTTTATATTGATCAGATTGGCACATTTTTTAAAATTTTCATTTTAATTATTACTTTTTTTTTTGGTTTTGGGGGCCACACCTGGCAATATTCAGTGGTTACTCCCGGCTCTGCACTCAGAGATCGCTCCTGGTGGGGCCTGGGACCATATAGGATGCTGGGGATGGAACCAAGGTCGGCCACCGGCAAGGTAAGGGCCCTACCTGCTGTACCAGTATGGGGCTCCAGTCTTGTATTTGAATATTTTCGCCCATCTGTCCGTCCGTCCATCCATCCTCTATCTAATATCTAATCTATCCATCCATCCATCCATTCATCCATCCATCCATCCATCCATCCATCCATCCATCCATCCATCCTTTGTTTTTGCTTTTTTGGGTCACACCCAGCAATGCTCAGGGGTTACTCCTGGCTCTGTGCTCAGGAATTACTCCTGGCAGTGCGTGGGGACCATGTGGGATGCCGGGGATCGAACCCCAGTTGGCAGAATGCAAGGCAGATGCCTTCCCTGCTATGCTATTGCTCCAGCCCCTCCTCTTTGTATGTTTTTAAAATCAGTCTAATTTGGATGGTGACTGATGAAATCTACACGAGAGTGGTGTGACTCTCTGGTCCTGCCTGCGTGACAAGCAGACCCTGAGCCCTCCTTAGTAGCACAAGGACTGGGAGCTGGTCCCTATCACTTGGATTTTCTGGGAGCCATAGTGCTCAGGAAAAGTCAGTCCCGACCCCCCACTACCTGAATTTCCTTTTCTTCTTTTTATTTTTTTTGGGGGGGGGTGGGTTGGGATTGTACTCAGGGCTTACTCCTGGTCTGTATTCAGGAATCACTTCTGGGGGCTCAGGGAGCTATGGGTGCTGGCTCGGGATTCTCAAGCCCTACCTCCGTCTGGATTTTCAAGACCCGTTTTACCAGTCTTGAAATGAATTCCAGGAGAAGACTAATAGTGAGGTGGAATGGTTTTATTTAGGAGATAAAAGGGAGGAGAATGAAGAGAATTCCATAAAGTAAAGGTATGGACCTTGTATTGGGTCATCTCCAGAACGAAGAGAAGTAAAGTAAAAGGAGAAATTCTGCACCCTGCCGGGATGCTGTAGGTCCCAGGACTGGTGTACACCAGATGGCGTAGGGCTGTTGATTCCAGGAGACTTTTCCAGCTGTCTTGTGCTGAAAGATTCTCTTGGGAGACCTTTGCGTTCTGGTGGCCTTTAGAGTTTTATCAGGGCCAGTTTGAGAGTTTGAGTGGGATCCTCTTTAAGGATAAGATTCTGACTGGAGGCAAGACAGAGTAACATCTTTGTTCTTTCTTTTTGGGGGTCACGCCTGGCAGTGCTCAGGGGTTACTCCTGGCTCTTCACTCAGGAATTACTCCTGGCCCTGTGTGTGGGTGACCATATGGGATGCCGGGGATTGAACCTGGGTCGGCCGCATGCGAGGCAAATGCCCTACTCACTGGATTATCACTCTGGCCTGATAGAGTAACATCTTGATTTGATGGCTTCGTGAAACTCACTGTCAAAAACCTCCCTGATTGCCTCATCATCATGTTCATCTCTCTCTCTCTCTCTCTCTCTCTCTCTCTCTCTCTCTCTCTCTCTCTCTCTCCCACCCCCATCTTGTAGACCTAATTTATCTAATAGATGGGGCTGGAGAGATAGCACAGCTGGCAGTGTGTTTGTCTAGCAACCCGGGTTTGATCCCCTCCAGCCCATATGGTACTATGACAACTGCCAGGAGTAATTCCTGAGTATAGAGCCAATAGGGAGTATGTGGGATGCCAGGCATCGAACCCGGGTCGGCTGTGTGCAAGGCAAATGCCCTACCCTCTGGACTACCTCTCTGGCCCCTCAGTATGTTAATTAAAACCCCTTTTTCTCCCAGGTTCAGGTCAAAGATCACTGGGTGTGGCTCCCCCTGCAAAAATTAATATAGTTAGAGGCCGAAGCCATAGGACAATGGGGAGGGTATTTTCCATGCATGTGGCCAACCAGCATCCCGCATGGTCCCCTGAGCACCACCAGGAGAAATTCCTGAGTGCAGAGTCAGGAGTGACCCCTGAGCATCACTAGGTGTGACCCAAAAAAGAAAGAAAAAAATTAATCTATTTCTATCTAATTTATGTTTCTACTCTATGTTTCCATCTAATCTCTCATCTATCACATCTTCCAAATCTCTTATAAAATTCATGGCTAGAATTGTCAGTGAGGTATTCAATATTAATGTCAATGTACTTAATCAAATTGTTTCCCATCTGTCTCACCCCATCAGAGGCACTGAAGGAGTGGAAGTATTTGGATTTGGGTGGGGGTGGACACGGAGGTCACTCCTGGCAATGCTCAGTGCTGGGCTTTGGGACCGTGGGTAATTTTGGAGTTTTTGAAAAACTTTTTTTTAAAGAGTATGTGTTGAAATGGAGGACTTGAATAGCACGAGGGTCCAGACGATGATCAAAGGAGAGCAAGAGTGTTGGAGCTATAGAGAGTTGATGTTCTTTGGACACTTTTGCCCAAGTAAAGCTCTAAGCTGGACAAAGACAAGAAACCTCTTTCATCCTCTTCCTGCCATGGTCCCTGCTTGCCTCCTCCTACTTCTCCATCCTTGCTCTTCTTGGGCCACAGAAATTAGGCTGGAATTACGATGGCCTCAGTTGAGGCTTTCAGCATGTTATTTTTTTTTTTTCCTTTTTTGGGTCACACTCGGCAATGCTTAGGGATTACTCCTGGCTCTTCACTCAGGAATTACTCTGGGAAAGGGGATCGAACTTTCCCCAGAAGAATAGAGTAAAGGGATTACTCTAATGCTGGGGATCGAACCCAGGTTGGCCGTGTGCAAGGCAAATACCTTACCTGCTGGACTATCGCTCTGGCCCCTCAGCATGTTAATTAAAAAACAACCCCTTTTCTCTCAGGTTCAGGTCAAAGTGAGATCAGATTCAAGACGTCAAGTTAGTGTTGACATACTATTAAAAAATCACAGCTTATTTTCGTTTCTGGGAAAAAGCTGTGCTGGAGAGTTTAACTCCGGGCCCTGCTGCTCTGCCCCTTCTTAGTTTTCCAGCCGAAACTGCGGCATTCCCGGACTCGTCTCCCCGTGAAGAGGCTAAGTCCAGGTGGGATGTGACCTCTGGCGCTGAAAGGAAAGTTCCCTCTCCGTGAATCAGCAGCCAGTCCAGGAGAGCCTGTGAGAACGCAGGTGCGGTCTGTGTGGAATATGGACCTTTCTTCTCTCTGCAGCCTTAAGATAAGGCACGGGAGGTGGGGAGGAAGGTGGGAGACTGGAGCTCACCCGGATTCCATTCCTGGCATGGACCCCGGGCACGTAGCCCTGAGTAACCTGTTGCTGCTTGTTGCTCTGGGGCCCCCCAGACCATTGCTTAGGAGACAGCCCCTTCCCCAGAGTTAAAAAGGAAATACATCCCTTCAGTTTTGTTTCTTCTTTTTTTGTTTTGTTTTGTTTTTTGCCACACCCGGCAATGCTCAGGGGTTACTCCTGGCTCTGCACTCAGGAATGACTCCTGGCAGTGCTTGGGGACCATATGGGATGCCGGGGATCGAACCCGGGCCGGCATGGGCCAGCTGTGTGCAAGGCAAATGCCCTACCCGCTGGGCTATCGCTCCGGCCCCAGTTTTGTTTCTTCTTGATAGAGGAGTGAAAACCCTATTGCTATCAGAGTGGAAAATAAGTAGCCACTTTGCTTGTGTTCTGTGGGCTAGTCTAGCTCCACAATACCAGTTGCAAAATTGTGTCTCCAAATAGCTACATCAGAACCATTTTAAAGCGCGCGATATTTCATTGTGTGCTCACGTACTCAGATTACTCGAGTCCATTTCCTTGTATTACTCAAATATTTATTGAGTGTCTGCTATGGAAGAGGCACCAGGCTAGACTGGGGACTTCACAGTGAACGAGAGAGTGTTTTACTTGCTCAGAATTTCTGGTTTAAAAAGTTGGTTGAGGGGCTGGAGCAATAGTACAACGGGAGGGCATTTGCCTTGCATGCGGCCAACCGGGTTCAATCCCCGCATCCCATATGGTCCCCAAGCACCGCCAGGATTAATTCCTGAGTGAAAAGCCAGGAGTGACCCCTGAGCATTGCCGGGTGTGACCCAAAAAAAATAAAAAAATTTAAAAAATGAAGTTAGTTGAGGGCCCGAACAATAGCACAGCAGGTAGGGTATTTACCTTGCACATGGCCAACCAGGGTTCGATTCCTGGCTTCCCATATGGTCCCCTGAGCAAAAGAGCAGAGGTATGGAAAGAGAAAGTCCCAATTTGTGGAAATAGCCCCCGCCCTCCACCCCGAAAGAACTGAAGAGAAGAAAAATAAAGCCCTCAAGAAAACGGAAAGGCTTCTGTGGCCCACTTGAGCCATTGTTTGTTTGGCTCTTTTGGGTCACACCCGGTGATGCTCAGGGACTACGCCTGGCTCTGCACTCAGGAATTCACTCTTGGCGGTGCTAGGGGGACTTGTATATGGGATGCCAAGGATCGAACCCGGACTGCCAGGAGTAATTCCTGAGCGAAGAGCCAGGAGTAACCCCTTTTATGGGTGTGGCCCAAAAAAAGAAAAAATAAGTTAGTTGAGGAGCCAGAGAGATAGTACAGGGGTATGTTCTTGCCTTGCCTGCTGGGCCGACTCTGAACAAGTCCCCAGCACCAGCCCCATGGTCCTCAGAGCAGCACTGCTGGGCACTCCTGACCACACAGCCTGGAGCAGCCCTTGAGCATCACTCAAGTATGGTCCACTCTCGCCACCGAAGAAAAAGCATATTTATAGAATAGTGAAAGTTAGTAAATATATATGTGTATGTATATATACATATATATATATATATATATATAAAATAGTGAATGGTATAAAGTAGTTAGTATTACTATTACTAAACAGTAAATGTTAGAAAGCCGAGAGATGATTTGGACCACAGAGTATCCACCAAGTGGATCACTGATGTTAAGAGCTAATAGTGTTAGATAGAACAGGAAGTAGCCAGTTCCACGGGAAGACTAAGTAGGAGGCAGAGTTTAGCCAAGAAGACAATATGGAAAGGCCAAGAACTGAAAGAATGTGGTCCACTAAGGTGGCATTTCTCCAGCTGCGGGCACCTCGGCACTAGTTAGATTGTAAAATCAATGGGCAGGTGATGGCCCTGCGTGTTGCAGAAGATGGAGGAGGGTCAAACACAGGAGCTTAGTAGATGGCTATGAGTCAGGCTAGAAAGTCCTCCACGAGGGGTAGAGGGTAATGCTGCTGGTAAGGCTCTTGTCTTGCATGCAGCCAACCCAGGCTCTCTCCTCAGCCCCGGTATGGCCTTCCAAGCCCTGCCCTGAGTGATCGCTGAGCATCCCTGGGTGTGCCACCACCCACCCCCAAGTCCCTCAAAAAGAAGAAACAGAAAAAAGGCCAGTATGATAGCCACTGATGTCTTTCGATTATGTAGGATTTCATCTTGTTAGATACTTTGAACTTACTTGAGAGAAAATGAGAAGCCATTGGAAGGTTTTAATCAGAGCCTGATTACATTCAGATTTTGAAATATCCCTTTGAGTGCCCAGTTCATTCTCGGGTAGAAACCTCCAATTCCTTAGCCCAGTGTGTCAGGTTCCTGGAGCAGGATGATGCCCTTGGGCTCTCTCGCATGTGACAGGACGTATTGAGATGTTACTGGTGCCCGCTCGAGCAAATCGATGATACACGGGAAGACAGTGATACAGTGAGTGTGTCAGGTAGTCCGGAATTAATCCAGCTGTTTTTCCTAAAGGGTCTTTCCACTTCTCATTTATAGATGTCTTGTTTACTTAAATTTCTTGTTTTGTTTACAGATTTCTTGTTACTTAAGTGTCTCTGCACCGAGGGGCTGGAGCGATAGCCCAGCAGATAGGGCGCTTGCCTTGCACGCGCCGGCCTGTGCTGGCCCAGGTTCGATCCCTGGCATCCCATATGGCCCCCGAGCACCGCCAGGAGTTATTCCTGAGTGCAGAGCCAGGAGTAACCCCTGAGCATTGCCGGGTGTGACCCAAAAAGCAAAAAAAAAAAAAAAAAAAAAAAGTGTCTCTGCACCCAGAGCAAAAGATTCATGAGAGCAGAGCATGTGTCTCTCTTCTCTGCAGTGAACATTTACACAGGTACCCAGCACCCAGCAGTTACTCAATCTTGAACACAGTCACACAGTAGTAGAAATGATCTTGATGTTTCTAGAAATCCTTGCTTTTGGGGAAGAGTTTTTATTAGTTAAAATTCCTATTGCAGGCCTGGGATGCGGACCACAGACTGGAGTGATTATTCTAAGTGGGAGCATAGGGTTTCATTCCTGTAGCGGCACGGCCCGGCAACAGGGCTAGCACCCTTTGCCCCCACCAAAGAAAGTCGTTTTGCTTCCCCCTCCCCTTATTTTGGGTAACACCTGGCGATGCTCAGGGACTACTCTTGCCTCTGCACTCAGGAATCACTCCTGGTAGTGCTCGGGAACCATATGGGATGCCGGGAATTGATCCTGGGTTGGCTGGATTGGCTGCTGTACCATTACTTCATCCCCAAGAAAGTCCTTTTTTCCCGTTTGGAATCATGTTAGTGATAGAACCACATCCGCTTTTTTTTCCCCTTTCTTTTTGGGTCACACCCGGCAATGCTCAGGGGTTACTCCTGGCTCTGCACTCAGGAATTACTTCTGGCAGTGCTTGGGGAGGCATATGGGATGCCGGGAATTGAACCTGGGTCAGCCGCATGCAAGGCAAATGCCCAACCCATTGTGCTATCACTCGGTCCCCCACATCCACTTATTTTAAGAAATAATTTAATTGGGCTGGAGTGATAGTACAGTAGGTAGGGCTTTGGCCTTGCACACAGTAGACCTGGGTTGGATCTCTGGCATCACATACTGCCCCCCCAAACCTACCAGAAGTAAGCCCTGAGCACAGCTGGGTATAGCCCAAACCCCCAAATTATTTTAATCAAAAGTTACTGATGTTACTTTCTAGCATTTGGTTAACTCCTCTCTCTCTCTCTCTCTCTCTCTCTCTCTCTCTCTCTCTCTCTCTCTCTCTCTTTCCTCTCTCTCTCCCCTCCCAAATAGGGCAATGCCAGCAGGAGACGAGAATCCTGCAGTCATTTCTATTTTCCTTGGAGACTTAGCATTCTCTGAGTTCTTACCAGAAAGTAGTTTCAGAAAATTGGCTTGAGGACAAAGAGATTAAATTAAAATGTATCAATCACATGAGCTTGATGGATAGGCAACAAAAAAATAGATTTTTAGCTTTAGAAGAAGTAAAAAAATAGAATCCCCATCTACCCAAAGAGCTTATAAGAATTTAGTGATGTCAGTTTATTGTCAGAGAACGGTGGCGCTGTCAGCCTCTGTGACGTCACAGAATTAGACTGTGAGCCCCTACTATGCAGGAAAAGGCTTCCAGCACGCAATTTTGATAAGTGGCAGGAGAAGTTATGAAAAATTCATGAAAGGTACATTTCCACTTTGCATTTATGATTCAGATTTCTCTCTAACATGCTTTGGCCATGTGGAAACGGCTACTTAGTTTTATAAATTAGATTTTCTATGTCTTAAATATGAATGCTAGAATCAGATGCTGCTAATAGAGGCTGGCTATTAAAATACTTACGGAGTTTTACATTTCTGTGTTCTGCAAAGTCCTATTTTAAGCAGTGCTGCGCGGAACTTAAATTGAAGCGGCCAACTTGTATAAATTTGCCCTAGGAAAAAACTCTCAGTGTGGGAAAGCATTCTGCACAAAGATGTTCATTTTCATTGCAATGTAATTTAGTCAAGAAAATGACCTCCTATGGAGAAACGATTCATTAAAATGGCAATTCACTTGAAGGCATTTACCATTTTAAAAGCTTTAGCTTCGTATTTCTGGCTTTTTTAAATTATAATGTAGAACATATTCAATACATAAAACTTTGAGAAAATATGCAGGGTTTAAAAAAAATGAAAATGAGGGCCAGAGATTTTGCTCAGTGGTTAGAGTACTTGCTTCGCACGTGTGGGGGCCCTGGGTCTGATCCCACCACCGCCTCTTCCCTCCCCCTTCCCCTACCAAAAAAAAAAAAGAGAAGATAAAATGAAAATATTTCTCTGCCTCGCACCCCATTCATTCCTCTCCCTGCTGACTTAGGTCTCCCGTTCGCTGAGCGCAGTCCTCTGAGAGGCTCACTTGGTATCTGTCTTTCAATCCTTTTCCTAGCCCAGTGATTTCTAAACTGCTGGGCAGGAGGGACTTTGGGGTCTTCTCAGCTTAGGTAAGGTGGGGGCCAGGGCAGTGGACTCCACGGTGCTTCATCCTGGACCACCTTGCTTCTTCCTGTTTCGTGCATTGGGAATTCACATAGGGTTTAATTTCAACAGTGAGTACATTTTTTTTTTTTTTTTTTTTTGGGTCACACCCGGCAATGCTCAGGGGTTTCTCCTGGCTCTGCACTCAGGAATTACTCCTGGCGGTGCTCGGGGACCATATGGGATGCCGGGATTGAACCGGGGCGGCATGGGCCGGCCGGTGCAAGGCAAAGGCCCTACCCGCTGGGCTATTGCTCCGGTCCCAACAGTGAGTACATTTAAAATGTTTCAAGCAACATACGGATTTTGGGATCTGAAGCTCTAATCTTAAGCCCCACTCAGGAAGCCCAGAGCGTCTCCGGTTTACCGTCATGACGCTCCATCTCTAGAAGCATCTGTTCAGGCCTGTCTGGTCACCTTTTTTTTTTTTTTTTTTGTCTGTTCACTTTCTGCATCTTCTTTTTGTTGGGATAGTGGTCACCTTGCTTTCTAGGATGCTCTTCCTCTTCTGTATGTTGTGATCCGGTTTACCTATTCTCTTTATTCTCTTGGTGTCTGTCTTTCCTGCCTTTTCTATTTGTAATGTTTTTTTTTTCTTTTTTGAGTCACACCCGGTGATGCTCAGGGGTTACTCCTGGCTCTTTGCTTAGGAATTACTCCTGGCTCTGCTCAGGGGGACCATATGGGATTCTGGGGATCGAATCCGGGTTGGATGCGTGCAAGGCAAACGCTCTCCCTGCTGTGCTATTGCTTCGGCCCACTTAACATTTTTTTTTAGTATTTAAAAAGAATAAACATTTTTTTCTTTACTATTTATTTTTGAAACTATAATTAAGTTAGTGCGTTTATGATTGTGTTGGAATTTATGTCACAGTTACCTCATCAGTAACTGATGAGTATGCTACCCGCATGGCAGAGCCTGGCAAGCTACCCATGTCATATTTGCTATGCCAAATACCAGTAACAGTTATAGACCTCATTCCCATGACCTGATGGAATGGTTTGAGGCTCTTTATGTTCCTGGAGTGAGCAGGTGCCCTTGGGCTCTACTTGCATGAGACAGGACATATGGAGATGGTACTGGTGCCCGCTCGAGCAAATAGATGATGAACAGGAAGACAGTGACAGAACTACCTCATCACCAAGTGCCTAGCACCCTAGCCAGACCCTAAAAGGCTTCTCTGTTCGCTAACTAGCTCTTTGTTAGCGTTCTCATTCATTGTGCTTCACGAACACCAACAGTTTGACCCAATCCATTAGTACTGACTCAGGAATATGCAGAATTTCATGTCAAAAAGCACATCGTGGAGGTCTGTCTTCCTCTGGCGTGGTAATGTTTTACAAAGTCAGCATTTGGGAGGCCGGTGCTAAAGAGATGCCTGCTCTGTGCTGCCTTCTGCTTTTCGTGGTAGTTTATAATTACGTCATTGCTTGGGGGTTATATTTGGCTTCATTCCTGGCTCGCCGGTAAATATTTACTCATTTATTAATTCACAAATAAATAATGCAGAGTTCACCTGTGAATCAGGGATGAGACCTGGGAAAGCAACTCTTTCCATTCTTGAGCAATCAGCTGTGTTAAAAAATAACTTGGATCCAATTTACTGGATATCGGTGCTGACCTGAGTAGAAATGAGACGGAGGCTGGAAAGCTCTTGGCTTTGAAATCCTCTTTCTGGAGGGCCGCTGCACTATGGAGAAGGCTCCTGGCAGAGCGAGGGTCCTGCGGCGTCCTTTCCTTTGGCTGGCTAGTCAGAAAGGTGTGAACGAAAGGCCTGGATTGTTAACTTACCAACATTATAACTTGAGCATGACTCGACCCCTCAGAGATTCAGCTTCCTAAGTGGAAATGTAGGGACGTGCTTATCTCCTAGGTCATGAAAATTGGATTGCGTGAAGGCTGAGAAGCCAGAGCTGATCAGGGGATCAGCCTTGCAAGCACAGGACCTAGGTTTGGCCCTTCGCACTCAAGGCCTTTCTCTCACAGCACCTTGCGTGTGGCCCTGGTGGTCCGAGGTGTCACTGAGTGTCCCCCATGCCATTTGAGATTTTGGGGAGCCCCAACCCCAAATTAGACTATATATGTACAACGTTCATGAGAATATGAATTGGGTGAGTGTATCTCCTTTTGGTTTAAATTTTAAAATATTTTGGAGAACTTGTATTTTTAAAAAAAATTGGAGGATTAGACACTGTTTGGCCAGGGCAAGGGGTTTTGTTTGTTTCAGTTTGAGTGTTTTCTTGATATGCTGCTTGTATTTCTAGTAAAGTGAAACTAAACGCAGGGGCCAGGGAGGTAGCCCATAGGTGTTCATAGTGGGCTGAGCACATAAATGCTCTTTGCCTGTGGGAGGACGGGTTGGTTCCACTGGCTATATGGGGAGACCCAGACTCCCTCCCTGCCCTGGCATGGTCCCTTGGGCACCACAGGGACTCAGCACCCCCCCCGCCCCGCACTGCCAGGTATGTTCCAAACAACAACAAAATAAGCGTTGTGGGACTGTAATAGGGCCAAAGGAATACCGCGGGAATGTACATCTTTTCGTCGTTACCATATGTTCCCCTGAGAGAATGTTAGCCGTGTGGCCAAGAAAGCTAAGTGAAATCCAGGCCCCAGAAACCAGAGCCTTGACCTGCTGGTCCCTCACCGCAGCCGCCACTTTCCGCCATCTTTCATTTACTTATATTTTTGGTTTGGGGGGAAGTCGCACCTGCAGTGCTCGGGTCCACGGGTATGTGTGTGTGTGTGTGTGTGTGTGTGTGTGTGTGTGTGTGTGTGTGGGGGGGGGCCTGGCCAGCGACCCCCTGGCATGAATGAGGGAGACCTGGATCTTGCCGGACTTCATCCCTGAGAAAGGAGAGGGAAGGACTTGGGAAGGAGCATCTGCCTTGCCGGAGCGATAGTCCAGTGGTAGGGCGTTTGCCTTGCATGCGGCCGGCCCATGCCAGCCTGGGTTCGATCCCCGGCATCCCATATGGTCCCCCGAGCACCGCCAGGAGTAATTCCTGAGCGCAGAGCCAGGAGTAATCCCTGAGCATCGCTGGATGTGACCCAAAAAAAAAAAAAAAAAAAAAGAAAAGAAAGACACCAATGCGTGGGGGAGGGCGGTGAGAAGGGGTGGTGGAGGTGGGGGGTGGAGGTGGGGCGGGGTCCTGGAAAGCAGTTCCCATTTACTGAACATAGTTTAAGCCTTTTATACAATTTTTGGGTGGAGGGGGCACAAGAACAGCTCACATGGCATTTGCTAGATCCTGGGCGTGGCAACAGACACAATCACAGATTTCCATATTCCTGTGGTCTAGACCAGGCACACCCTGCCTCTCTTAGCTTGGATAAGAACAGATGTAAACACATGGGCAGGGCCCACTTCTGGGTCCCGCCTTTAGGGCTTTGTGGCGGGCCTAAGGCTAGCTCTTGGAGCACACCACCAGCAGCTCTGTGCTTGGGGAATGCCCCACCTGTGCTGAGGGACTTTCTGGAGCTGGGGTTGCAGCTGGCCTCCCACCGAAAGGAGAGCCCCAACTGGACCCAGAGAGCCGGGGACTCCAGTACATGTGTTGTCCTCCGGCCTGCCTGTGTTTTAGCTGACAAGCAATAAAGAATTCTTATTCTTGGGGCCTGAGCGATAGTCCAGTGGGTAGGGCATTTGCCTTACAGGCTGCCTTACAGGCACTTTGATATTCAGCATCCCATCCCTCAAGCACCCTAGCAGTAATTCCTGAGTACAGAGCCAGGAGTAGCCCCTGAGCACTGCTGGGTGTGACCCCAAAAAAGAAAAAAAATTCTTATTCTAATTATCTAAAAATAAAAAAAGTTAGAGGGCCAGAGTGATAGTGCAGTGGGTAGGGTGTTTGCCTTTCACATGGCTGATCCTGGTTTGATCTCCAGCATCCCATATGGTCCCCTGAGTACCGCCAGGAATAATTCCTGAGTACAGAGCCAGGAGGTAACCCTGAGCATTGCTGGGTGTGACCCAATCACTGTATCACTGTCTTCCCGTTTATCTTCAATTTGCTCGAGCGGACACCAGTAACATCTCCATATGACCTGTCTCATGCAAGTAGAGCCCAAGGGAACCTGCTTGCTCCAGGAACATAAAGAGCCTCAAACCATTCCATCAGGTCATGGGAATGAGGTCTATTCCCTTGAATGAGGTGTGACCCAAAAGAGCCAAAAAAAAAAAAAAAAAAAAAAGTTAGGAAACACTTTTATTTCTGCATTAGAAAGCTTCAGAATCACCCCAGGGAAATAGGCTAGTTCCCTTCTTGGCCACGCTCACTTGCTTGCGTCCACTCTTTGCTCGAAATGAAGCACTGGACATGTTTAAGACAGTCTGTTTTGTTTGTGACTCGTAAAGATATTATGTGGCTGTCTGAAACATAAAATGAAGCATAGCATTTAAACTTAACAGTGGTATGAGAACTACTTCCTACTCCAACTTTCATTTTTATTTTTACAGCACTGTGGTTTCCTGAAGACCTATTTTGTTTATATATATAAACAAAGTATATACAGGCACCGTTTACAATGCCAGCGTGTACTGATCAGTGTCTGTGCATGTGTATGTGGGTGCTTAGATATGATACTTGATTATTTCCCCTACCTTGTGTTTTCACCACACCCAACAGTGCTGGGACACAGTGCGGTGCCGCACCACCCATCTCCTCCAAGGCCTTTAGAGCCCTCTCAGGCCAAGACCTAATACTTTATAGCACGCGGGCAGTTTGATTTTAAGAAGAATGTGAAAGTTGTAAAAAAAAAGTAAAGTTGATTTTTTTTAAAGAGAAACGCGGTAAAGCAGTTTATCTGATCAAAAAGCCAGGGCACTGCTCTTTATAGCACTTCTCTGATTATGGTGTTGTTAGCAAGTCCTTCAGGAGGGGAGAAAGATGGAGATTAGACTGAGCTTTGTTGTTCCTGTTGTTGTTGAGCTTAGTGGTGCTCCCGGCTTCTGGCTCTTTGCTCAGGGATCCCTCCTGGAGAGCTTGGGGAACCATATGTGGTGCCAGAGATTGAACCCAGGTTAGCCACATGCAAGCCAAGCACCCTACCTGCAGCCCAGATAATGAAGATTTTGTAAAATGTATAGTAGTGATGAAAAATTATGTTAGCTAACATAGAGTAAAGCCTCGATATATTGTTCTAAGCACTTTACATGTGAAGTCATGTAGTGCTCACAGTAACTCACATGCAGGAGATACTTTTCCATAAGGAAGCTGAGGTTTAAAGGCAGAATTAAAGCCATGGGGCCAGAGAGATAGCACAGTGGGGAGGGCGTTTGTCTTGCACGTGGCCGACCTGGGTTCAATCCCGGCATCCCGTATGGTCCCCAAGCACCACCAGGAGTAATTCCTGAGTGCAGAGCCAGGAGTAACCCCCTGAGCATTGCAAGGTGTGACCCAAAAAGCAAAGAAAAAAAAAAGATATAGCCAAAGCAGTGTGGTTCTGAGGCCCTGGCTCTTAACTACTATCATTATCACTAGTACGCTAACATGTTTGACATTCTTTTAGTTTCTTTGACTTTTTTTTTTTTTTTGGGGGCACACCTGGCACTACTCAAGGGTTACTCCTGACTCTGCACTTAGGAATTAGCACTTAGGCTGTGCTCAGGGGGACCATATGGGGTGTCGAGGATTGAACTCAGGTTGGCCATGTACAAGGCAAGTGCCCTTGTATTGTAGGGCTACTATCTCTCCGGCCCTTTGACATTTAATTTTGTTATAAGCACCATGTCATTCCTCTTCTTTATTTGTAGGAGGCAGAGGGAGGCATGCAGGGATCACAGCTGACTGTGCTCAGGGATTACTCCTGGTTCTGTGCTCAGGGACCACTCCTGGTGTGCGTTGAGGATTTTTTTGTTTTGTTTTTGATCACACCTAGTGATGCTCAGGGGTTACTCCTGGATCTGGGATAAGGAATTACTCCCGGTGATGCTCAGGGGACCATACGGATTCCAGGGTTGAACTCAGGTCAGCTGCATGCTGTGCCAACACTGTCCCCCGAGTCAGGGGACTTTATGCTGGGAATAGGACCACCTTACTTGCTGTAACAGCTCTTTGGCCCGAATCATCCCACTTTTTAACCGAAGTGTGGTGATTTACTAAATAAGCTGCCTGAAATTTCCCCATAAAATTACTTAATGACAAGTCACTATTGATTTTTTGTGCAAAGAACGTCTAGCAAATAACTTTGTACAATTCCATCTTCGTATACAGTTTGAATCACACATAAAAACATGTCCTGGGATTCCTTGTGAATAATACAACTTTTCTATTATTCTCTTGTTCAAAGTGTACTTGTCTTAAAATCTGTAAGCTCAGATCTGGATAGTGAGGGTGTATGGATTATATAATCTCATTTGAAACTCCTTAGAATCACTCCTTTCTCAATCCTGGTAGACTGTGCATGTGTCTGAGGAAAGGGATAAATACATTAAATATTGATGTTTTGTCATATTTGGGGAAGTAAATAGCTTTATTTAGGAATAGAGAAGAGAGAGTGTGCCCATAGAGGGAAGAGAAAATAACAGCCAGCCCAGGCTGGACTGTGGGTAAACACCAAAATGATGTGCCTGTGTTTTGTTATTTTTAAAGAAATGCTGATGTAGTTTTTCTGGGGAAAGTCATACAGAAATTGTGTGGACTGAGAGGTGGGACGGAAAATGCTGGGTTTCCCGACAAATAGGGTAGGAGGCTGGGGAACTCCTGCCCCGGGGATCAGCAACCTGCTGGCCAAGATAAAGACTCGGGAATCCAGCAGTTTCAAAGCGTTGACTCACACAGGTTCTGGTACACAATCCAGTAACAGGGAAACCCCAAGCTTTAGGTTCCTAGCTGGGCCCTGGCCACTTGTTGGTTTAGAATCCTCAGCCAATGGGGCAGGAGCAATAGCCCAGCGGGTAGGGCATTTGCCTTGCACGTGGCGGCCTGTGCCAGCCCAGGTTCGATCCCCGGCATCCCATATGGTCCCCGAGCACCGCCAGGAGTTATTTCTGAGTGCAGAGCCAGGGAGTAACCTCTGAGCATCGCTGGGTGTGACCCAAAAAAGCAAAAAAAAAAAAAAAAAAAAAAAAGAATCCTCAAGCCAAGATGGCAGCTACCACATGCTTAGGCCCAACAGGGCAGAGAATGGAGGGAAGGAAAGCAGAGGGGAGAGTGCAGGAAGAGAGGAAAGAGGAAGAGCTATTACTTTTCTATCTCTTCAGCCCTGACCCAGCCCATATCAATGGATTGCAGTCAAGGCCAATTCTCTCAGGTTTGCTCCCCCAGGAGCTCACCTGGTCCCATTGAAATGTTAATATTGCCCCAGCCAGGTCTGCCTTTGAAGTTTCCCTGCAGGCCCATGCAGGAAAGGGGGAAGGGCATCTGAGATGAAACATATCTCAGGATTAACAGATACGTGCAAAAGGCACGTATCTGTGCCATAGATGTTCTACAGCCAGGTATATACTCCCCAAGCTCCATGAGTTCCTTTTCTTCAGGGTTGTTTTGGGCTTTAGAATTTATTGAGAGCTGTGCTGGCTTGCCAGAAAGCAAAGAGCATTTCTCTCTGATTTAATTATGGCTATATTATATTTAGAGATCTGTCGGGAACGCCGCCGGGGGTCCCCGACAGTGTCCGGACAGAAGTTCTCTTCTACCTCCGAGGACGCCAGGGAACAGATGAAAACTCATGAGTCCGGTGCAGTTCCAAATAGGCTTTTAATAGTATAAAAGCTCTTCCACAGTGCTCCAATATAATGAACAAACTCTACCTCTGGTCGAACTTAGACCATACAAAAGAGCCTAAGTCTCCCACCAAAGAGAGAGAGGATCTCACCCAAGATGAGTCCTATGCAGAAGAAGGAGCAAAAGGCCAAAGAGCAAAAAGCCAAAAGCCAAAACGCATGGGAGCCAAAAAGCCAAAAGCCGAAAGGGCCTCAAGTCAGTCCCCTTATATACATCAAAGTATCCAGGGAGGGTCCTGTCAACAAAGAACTCTGAACTGAGTGTGGTGCTACACCCTATTGCAGGTATAAACAAAGATTATGCCAAGGACTAATCTGAGATTATTTCTTATGTAAAACACTGGAGAGAAAGAGGGCTGATATAAGGTAATACATCTTAATTTCATGAGCTTCATGTAATCTAGATGGTACCCACAAGGTCCTTCTTATTATTATCTGCACCAGGGTGATTCTGAGTATCTTGTTCTCATGTACTGAAAGGGTCACACTTGCCTGCTTAGAGTAAACTAGTATGATCCTTACTATAGTCTTCCTATAGTCTCAACGCAGCCAGGGTGGTAGTCTCCTGGTAAATTCTAACTGTCCCACGCTGGGTACAGTGGGTAGAAAGAGGAGCTGTGCCCAATCTAGAAAACATAGAAGTCTTAGTAGTTGTATAAGTCAGAAGTTATTCAGTCAAGGTGACTTCTGTAACTGCCACACCCTCTAGCAGTGTTTACATAGAAGAGAGGTCTCATTAGAATGAACCTGGGCTTAAATAGATTAAGCTGGGAGTGGGCAAAACAACAAAGCTCCCAGAATAGCTAAACCTGTCCTCCAACAGAGATCCAGTGAGTGTAGCCAGATAAATATACTGGTAAGATTTCTCCAGTCCCACGAAGATATATATATGGGACTGGAGAAATATGTATATGTATATGTATATGTATATGTATATCGATCTAGATATAGATATAGATATAGATATAGATATAGATATAGATATAGATATATATAGCATGTTATGTCATCAGTGATTGCCTTCCTCCATGACATAATATCTAGGTTTCCAGAATAAACATTTTTCTTGGTGTATTTATTTATTTATTCAATCATCCATCTATTTATTTATTTGTTTGTTTTTGTGGGGGGAGGAGATATGGAAACATAGTCCTGTGAAAAAACCAAAAATGCAAAAGAATAAGAGGAACGTATGTCAGTGGCCACAGTTCCAAACGAGCAGGATAGAAGGATGTTTTCACAAACAGGTGCATTCTGTGGCGACCAGGTTGGTTTTGAGGTGGCATCAGGAACAGTTTTTGGTGTTTGCCTGCACCCAGCGTCAGAGCCGCCTGTCGCCCTGCAGAAGCCCGTGTTCTTTTTCTGCTTTTTTTTGTTACACCCGCGACACTCAGGGGTTACTCCTGGCTCTGCACTCAGGAATTACTCCTGGCAGTGCTTGGAGGACCATGTGGGGTGCCCAGTCGCGGTGCAAGGCAAACGTCCTACCTGCTGTGCTATCGCTCTGCTCACTCAGCGTTCTTTCTTGAGCGTCCACTGCTTCCAACGCTCTCTTCATACTCATATTTCTCTAAATAAAGCTATTTTACATCACAAAAGAAAGTGATTTTTAATTTTAATGGGATTGTTGGACTGAGATTATTCCCTTAGGCTCCTCACTCACTTTTAAGTGTATTTATTTTGGGGCCAGAGCGATAGTCCAGCGGATAGGGCATTTGTATTGACGCAGCCGGCCCTTGCCGGCCAGGGTTCGATCCCCGGCATCCCATATGGTCCCCCCAGCACCGCCAGGAGTAATTCCTGAGTGCAGAGCCAGGAGAACCCCCTGAGCATTGCCGGGTGTGACCAAAAAAGCAAAAAAAAAAAAAAAGTATTTTGATGTTTGGGCCACCTTGGGCAGTGCCCTGGGTTTACTCCTGGCTCTAAGCTCAGGGATCATTTCTTTCTTTTTTTTTTTTTTTTTGTTACTGGTATGTATTTATTTATTTTTTTAAATATTTTATTGCACCAACATGTGATATACAGTTACAAAGATGCTCATGTTTGGGTTTCAGTCACACAGTCCTCCAGCACCCATCCCTCCACCAGTGCCCATCTCCCACCAACAACGTCCCCAATTCCCTCCCCCTTCCCGCCTCCATGGCAAGTTCTTTATCTCTTCTCTCTCTCTCTTTCCTTCTCTCTTCTACACATCATGGATTGCAATACATACATCCAGAGATCATCATGCATATCTTTTCTCCTATATTCAATGCTCAGTTCCAGGCTGGCATCATCACCGTTGACAAACATCAGCACACTGCTCCCCTCTCTGTCCCACCTAACCACAGATTCCCACATGCCCGTGGTAGATTCCACCTTTTCTCCTTTTTTTTAATTGAAAGATGCTCATGTAGAGTCCTGGCTCCACAGGGTTCCAACATGCACCCTACACCCGAACCCATCTCCCATCACCAACGTCCTGTCTCCCTCCCCACTCCCGAATCCCAACCACCCGGGCGGCTCTATATGTCATCTCCTTCCTCTGTATATCTCCCTCCCAGCAACCCCTCCTGCTGTTCGCGGAATGCAGTGTACCAAAAAACATCATTGTTTCACCACCCTAGTGGCCAGCGGCCGCAAGCGGCCGCGACCTGGGCTCAAACTGGTTTTGCTGGTCCTCTGGTCGTGGGGCAGTTTCCCAGCGTCTGGACAACGAAAATGGTGGCTAGTGTGATGGACAAGTCCCATCGGGCTGCTTCCGGGACCCCCGGAGGCGACGGGACCACTCCCAAAGCCCATCTGCCCTCCTCGGGGTTCCATGGTCAGCTGAGGCCCCGGCGCGAGCCAGGCTCCCGCCTCCCGAGCCGTCTGCAAGACTCTGGATGCCGGCCCGCCGGCAGCTCCTGGGCGGGAAACCAGGCTCGACACGATGGAGGGGGAAGGGGTGACCACTCCTCCATCTGACGACTTCCCAGTGCTTGCTCAGGGATCATTTCTGGTGGTGCTGGGAAACCGTATGGAGTGCCGGGCACCAAACACAGGTCAGCTGCACGCAAGGCAAGTGCCCACCTGCTGTACTGTCTATCCCTCTAATCCCATTTTATTTTACTTCTTTTTTTTACATTTTGGGTCACACTCAGCAGTGTTCAGGGGTTATTTCTGGTTCTGCACTCAGGAATTACTCCTGGCAGTGCTTGGGGACCTTATGCCGGAGATCAAACCTGGGTCGGCCGTGTGCAAGGAAAATACCCTACCTGCTGGACTATGTCTCAGCCCCATTACAATTTTTTTTATTATATCACCTTGAGATAGAAAATTCCAAAGCTGTTCATGACTGGGTTTCAGTCATACAATGTTGCAGGACCATCCCGCCACCAGTGCATTTCCCACTACTGACCCCAGTTTCCCTCCCCCACACACCCCTCCTGCCTCTATGGCAGGACTTTCTCTCTCTCTCTCTCTCTTTCTCTCTCTCTCTCTCTCTCTCTCTCTCTCCCTCCTTTCGGTGCATCAATACATACATCGAGGGTTTATCATACTTAACCCTTTATTTTCAATACTCAGTTCTATCTTTTAATATTTAATATTTTAAAAATTAAAAGATATTTTAAAATATCTTTTAATCACTGTAAATCATAGAGTTACAGGAGCCAGAGCAATAGTCTACTGTGGAGGGCATTCGCCTTGCACGCGGCTAACTTGGGTTTGATCCCTGGCATCCCATATGGTCCCCCGAGCACCGCCAGGAGTAATTCCTGAGTGCAGAGCCATGGGTAACCCCTGAGCATCGCTGGGTGTGGCCCAGAAAGGCAAAAAAATAAAATCATAGAGTTACAAAGTATTCAAGGTTAAGTTTCAGACACGCAACATCCCAATACCAAACCTCAATGGCAGGCACTGGCCCCCCTCCCCATGGTCCTGGTGCTTCCTTCCCTAACTTGGCACCCGCACCCGGTGTCCCAGGGGCAAGATAGTTCTGCGCTTCTCCATGCCTTTGGCGCTTTGTTACTTCGTTACACTGTTCCCATTTGAAACTGGCATGGGGGTGAGAAAAGCAAGCAGCCCTGACCTGACCAAAGGGTAGATAGACACGGATGGCAGGTCATTGATTCCCACTGGATGCCAAGACAGATTGAGTAACAAAACACAGAGTAACAAAACACGGAGGAACGAAACGCTGCGTACCTGTCAGTCAAGCCTCTGCCGGGCAGCGCCTCCCCAGGGCGACTGCGGCATGTGTGGCGGGAACAGACGTGGCTGCCAGGTGGAACAGGGAGCACGCCTGCCCGGAGGAGGAGCCCAGTTTGGGGAAGGCGCAGCTTCATCCCTGAGAGGGGCAGCAGGCACCGCTCCTGAGACCGTGTGGAAGCTGTGTGTGCCTGCACCCGAGGGAAGGTAATGTCCCTTTTGGGAGCCTGCTCTGCGCTGGGACCTGCCTGCTGCCAGAGCTCTGAGCAATACTAGTCAATCCTCACCCCCTTGCTTTTTATTTGGGGCCATGCCTGGAGATGCTTAGGGCTTGTTCCTGACTCTGTGCTCAGGGATCACTCCTGGTGGTGCTGGGGGGATCACACGGGATGTCGGAGATGGACCCCCGCTCAGCCAAGCCTGCTGTGCTGTCGCTCCCCCCCCTCAGAGCAGTACTTGAGTAGGCTCAGAAAGGGTGGAACCCACTTGGTCTTCAATCAGCAAAGGGTATTCTACGTGGGAAAATGGTCCCCCACAGCCCAGCTAGAATAATTTTTAGTCTTAAACTGCACCATAATAGTTCCCTTTCTTTCCCTATCCCCCTCCTCCCCGTCCCCCTTTTGGGGCCACATCCAGTGGTGTTCAGGAGTTACTCCTGGCTCTGTGCTCAGGAATCATTCCTGGTGACGCAGAGGCTGGGAGGACACTTGGGATGCCGGGGACTGAGCCAGGACAGTCCGTGCAAAGGCAAGCGCCCTGCCCTCTGTCGCGGTCACTCGGGCCCTCGTTCCCAGTGCTTAAATGGATTTTATTTTGTTCATAGTAAGCTTTTCTTTTTCCCCTCTGACACGTAGGCATTCTTTCTGCACCCGAATGTTCTGGAAGCTTTTATTTCCAACTTTCCATTTAATTAAGCAAAGAGCTGGTATATATTTTTAGTTACTCCCAAGAGTGGGTTCACGTTTTTAAAACTGAATTCACTCTATGAATATAAGGATGTGTTAAGGGCAAATGTGTTAAGGTATTTTTTGTGTGATTTCTGAATAGTAATTTCTCGTTTGAAATTCTGAAGAACTTATTACCTAGCCTCTAAATTTAAGTGTTTGGTGTTTTTAAATGACAAAGGAAGAATAGATAAGGGAAAGTGTTATTTATATTTTATTTTTATTTATACTTCGTTCTACAAAGAGGTGTTCTTTCAGTTTGTAGAAAGTAAGATCTACAAGAAATACGGGTTTGAAAGAAGAAAAAATGGCAAAACCAGTACCAGTGAAATTAGAGTTTGGGGTATAACAAGGTGAGCCAACTGCTCATAGGTTTGAGTCCAGGTCGCTGTAAGAAGTGACTCACTTTTGCAGCAAAACCAGCGACTCCGTCTTTAAGGACCATCAAAAATGAGAGTTTTTGTAGCTGTACCTCCTAAATAAAGTGTCACGTGTGGATGTACTTGGGAGTTTGGCGGCCACATCTGGTTGTGCTCAGGCTTGCTTCTGGCTTTGTGCTGAGGGGCCACTCCTGGAAGTGCTTTCGGGGTGTTACGCAGTGCCCCAAACATGACAGAGATGAAGAGGTGCTACGTGAGCAGGCGGCGGCCATGTCAGTGGTGCAGGATGGGAATGAGTTTTGCATTTCAGTTGCGGGGCAGGACCTCATGAAAGTGACGGGGAAGAGATGTTGAAGCCAGAGGAGGGGAAATAATACTTTTTGCTTATTGTATCGCTTGTATCACTTGTATCACTGTTTCACTTGTCTTCCCATTGTTCATCGATTTGCTCCACTGGGCACCAGTCACATCTCCATACTCTGTTACATGCTAGTGTAGCCCAAGGGCATCTGCTCGCTCCAGGAACATGAAAAGCCTCAAACCATTCCATCAGGTCATGGGAATGAGGTCTATAATTGTTACTGATATTTGGCATATCAAATATGACACGGGTAGCTTGCCAGGCTGTGCCGTCGTGGTGGAATTCTCTTGTAGTAGCCTCTCATCTTGTGCATTTATTGATGAACCACACGGCCAGCTCTTCTGCTGGATGGAGCTCTGACGAGCTGTAGAGCCCGAATGTTGAAAATGGCTGCCCTCATGGTGAGGGGGTTCCTCTGGCTTCTTGCGAGGCTCTGCTGGGATTATTGTATAAAAATAATCTTATTTTTATTTTTTATTTGCTTACTGGATAAAAGCGATTTTTCTTTGTGTGTGTGTGTGTGTGTGTGTGTGTGTGTGTGTGTGTGTGTGTGTGTGTGCTGGAGCCACACTTGGTGACGCTACAGGGCTTATTCCTGGCTCTGTGTTCAGGGATCCTTCTGGTGGTGCATGGGACCATACGGGGTGCTGGGGATCAAACAGGGTCGGCTGCACAAAGGCAAGCAACATACCTCCTGTACTGTAGCTCTGGCTCCCAAGCAGATTTGAAACTTCAAAATGCTCTCCAGCCTCTTTGAGTTATTTCAAATAGTAGGCCTAGCTGGTAACTCAGGTGATTTTTCCTTCTTGTGTTATCAGAATTATTTATGTATTGCTGCCAGTTTAATTACAGTATCCAGCTAAATGATTTGTTTTCACTTTTTGATTGGTTGGTTAGATTGGGGCTAGATAAAATTCACTGATGGCAATTGTTAGAATAAACTATACTTTGTTTATGTAGTACATGAAATTCTTTGCAATGCTATATTTATTCTGTCAGCATTTTCGTTGTAAAGAAATGGTTTAGCTGGTTGTATTGTATTAACACTTCAGTTTGTTGTTGTTCCTGTCTTCCAAGTAAAGCATTTTTTACAGAAATCATTGGTTTTGGAGTATTGAGGATTTTAAAAAATTTTTTTTATTTATTTTATTTTATTATTTTTTTTTTACTTTTCCCAAATTTTATTACACCACTTTTAGACATACAGTTGCAAGATGTTCATGTCGAAGTTTTGGTTCTACAGTGTTCCAACACCCATCCCTCCAACCGTACCCATCTCCTATCACCAATGTCCCCACCTCCCTCCCCCTTCCCACACCTCAACTACTTGGCGGGTTCTGTATGTCTTTTCTCTCCTCTCTATCTCTCCCTCCCACCAAACTTTCCTGCACATTGTAGAATGTAGTGCATTAAAGGACATAACTGTTTCCACTACTTTGATGGACCACGTGGCCGCTTGCGGCTGCGTGACCTGGGCTCAAACTGGTTTTACTCTGTTAATCTGGTCGTGAGGTAGTATCCCAGCATCTAGACAGCAAAGGTGGTGGCTAGTGTGGTGGGCAAGTCTCATCCGGCTGATTCTGGGACCCCCCAGAGGTGATGGGCCCACTCCCATAACCCATCTGTCCTCCTAGGAGCCCCATGGTCAGCTGAGCCTGGGGAAAGCAGAGTTCCAGGTTCCCCCAACTGTGTCTGAGACTGCATGCTATGGCTGGTCGCCCCGGGCAGCTCCTGAGTGGGGCCACCAAGCTCGACAAAATGGAGGGGGAAGGGCCAACCCCTGACTCCATCTGACAAATTCCCAGTGATTCCCGCTTCTGGGAGCTGCCTACCTGGGCTCGAACTGGTTTTGCTCTGTTAATCTGATCATGAGGTAGCATCCCAGCGTTCGGACAGCAAAGGTGGTGGCTAGTGTGGTGGGCGAGTCTCATCCGGCTGATTCCGGGGCCCCCCAGAGGTGATGGGCCCATTCCCAAAACCCATCTGTCCTCCCTGGGAGCCCCATGGTCAGCTCGAGTATTGAGGATTTTTATTCTGCAATGCATCTGGTTTCCTTTGAAAGATTATTTGAGGGGCTAGTGTGATAGTTCAGTGGGTAGGGAGTTTGTCTTGCATGTGGCCTACCTGGGTCCAGTCCCCGGCATCCAGTATGGTCCCCTGAGAATCGCCAGGAGTAATTCCTGAGTGCAGAGCCAGGAGTAACCCCTTAGCATTGCCAGGTGTGACCCAAAAAAGCAAAAAAAAAAAAAAAAAAATAATAATAATAATAATAATAATTTGGAAGCATACAGAAGAATATATTGTCTGGTGTTTGTTCAATATATTATTGATGAGTGTTAACTCTTTTCTACCTGTCATGTGCAAACTTCAATTTTATGTATTTTTTTTCAGTGGACATATTTCGGCATGCTGATGACTTTACAGAGTCAACTAGAGTTTGGAAATCAGTAGTTGGAAATACATAGTTGAATTGTGCGCATGACTTCTCAGGTTTTGTGTCTGTGTGGTGAATATCAGGGCCATCCGTTTTACAGAATTCATCTCGCTTCTCCTTTTCTTCCGCCCCTCTCAACCCCTAAACATTCATGGTTTGTTACCTGTGAACTGTTTCTGGTACCTGCTGAGGAAGGTGGATTCCATGGTAAATTCTTCAGGAGAAGTTACCAAGAAAATTTGACATCATTAATGGAATAAAACCTATGTAAGAGCTTGAATTCAGTTCAAGCAGTAAGTTTCCTCTGTGTGCGTATGAAATAATGTAATATTTTATATATAAATAATGCATGTGTGTGTATTTGGGAGTTTGGGGGCCACATCTGGTTGTGCTCAGGGCTTGCTTCTGGCTCTGTGCTTAGGACCACTCCTGGAAGTGCTTGGGTGACAGTGCCAGGGATTGACTAGAGTCAGCCACATGCAAGGCAAAGCACCCTGACCACTGTGCTATCTCTCTGGTCACCAAAATAAATAACAGGGTACAGCAGGCAGGGCACTTGCCTTGCGCGCACCCAACCCGGATTTATTCCCTTTATATCCTGGCATCCCATATAGTCCCCCGGCACTGCTAGGAGTAATTCCTGAGTGCAGAGCTGGGAGTCATCCCTGTGCATCATCGGGTGGGGCCCAAAAACTGGGTGTTGGGGGAAAGATCCAACTAGCTAACTATGTGTTTCTCTCTCTCTCTCTCTCTCTCTCTCTCTCTCTCTCTCTCTGTCTCTCTCTGTTCCATTTTTTGGGTGAACCTTTTAATCTGATCTGGATGGGCAGTATTTGTGAGCTAGCATTTTCTACATTTTGGTCTCCAGATGCCTTCAAAAAATTTCTTAAAGGATTTTTGTTTTTGGGGCCACCACCCAACCCTCTCAGAACTTATTTCTGACTGGGTGCCGAGGGTCCCTGCAGCCAGTGCTTGAGTGGTCATATGGGGTACTGAGTATCGAACTTGAGTTAGTCGCATGCAAGGCAAGAACCCTACTTGTTGTACTATCACTCTGCTTCCCATTTAATTTGTTTTTTCCTTTTTTGTTTTTTTAATTTATTTTTTTTCATTCAGTTCTTTTTTTTTTTATTACTTATTTACAATTAAAAAGTTCATATTTGGGTTTTGGTCATACAGTGTTCCAGTACCCATCCCTCCACCAGTGCCCATCTCCCACCATCAATGTTCCCGGTTCCCTCCCTCCCTCCCCAGCCCACCTCCATGGCAGGTTCTTTATTTCTTCCCCTCTCTCTCTCTCTTTCTTTTCTTCCCTTCCAGACTATGGATTACAAAACATACATTAAAGGGTTGTCATGTGTATCTTTTTGCCTGTATTTAATGCTCAGTTCTAGGTTGGTATTAGTACCCTCGACAATTGTTAGCACACTGTTCCATTTTCTGTCTTACCTAGCCTCTGACTCCCACACGTTTGTGATAATTTCCACCTTTGACAAGACCTCCTGATACAAGGTCATGTTTCACTTGACCTTGGATATTGGTATCATAATATGTACATATATTTATGTCATGCAAATAAATGCAGTCATTCTGTATCTGTCTCTCTCTCCTTCTGGCTAATTTCGCTCAACATAATTTTCTCCGTGTCCATCCATTTATAGGCAAATTTTATAACTTCATTTTTCCTAACAGCTGCATAGTATTCCATTGTGTAGATGTACCAAAGCTTCTTTATCCAGTCATCGATTCTCGGGCACTCTAGTTGCTTCCAGATTCTGGCTATTGTGAATAATGCTGCTATGAACATAAAAGTAGGGATGATGTTTCTGCTGCATATTTTAGGCTTCCCAGAGTATATTCCCAGGAGTGGTATGGCTGGGTCTAATGGGAGTTCAATTTCTAGTCTTTGGAGGAATGTCCATATTGTTTTCCAGAAAGGCTGTACCAGCCGGCATTCCCACCAACAATGGATGAGTGTCCCCTTTTCCCCACATCCACGCCAGCTCTTGTTGTTCTTGCTTTTTTGAATATGTGCCAGTCTCTTCCCACTTAATTTTTAAATTTTTTGTTGGGGGGCTGATAAAAATGCCAGTAAAATAAGTATAAGTAAAATAAAAACCACTGAGTGTAGTTAGTGAAGATTTAAGTTTATATAGGCTTGGATCTTTAAATGAAAATAGCAGAAGAAAATTTAGCAGTTTATCAGATCAACCATCTGATGGGTGTGCAGAAAGGAAAATCAGATATAATCCTTTATGATCAGAGCATACATTTAATTAAGTACTTACTGAGTGTCACTCAAAGAGAAACATCATTTTTTTTAAAAAGAAGGAACTAATTTGCCTGTCACTTAGGTTTAGTTTCCTTGACGTGCCTTTCCTGAAAACGAAGTGCAACATGCTACTTCCTTGTAGGATAACTACCTACATTTTGATAACAAGCAGAGTCACAGACACATAATCTGAAAGAGAAAATGAAAGAAGCAGAATGCATGCTTGCAGAATGGCAAGTGGAAACATATAGCTGATGACCATGCTGTGAGCTCCGGGTTATGCTGTTTGTGTCCATGTGCACATAATCATACTGTGTTTTAAGTGGGTTTCTGCAGTTCCCAACGTGATCAGCAATTTTGAGATCTTT
>JAJIBD010015922.1:0-12935 GCA_021461705.1 Cryptotis parvus | reverse complement strand
GGTCATACCTGGCGATGCTTAGGGCTTACTCCTGGCTCTGCACTCAGGAATTACTCCTGGCGGTGCTGTGGGGGTGGGGTGGGGGGGGACCATATGGGATGCCGGGGATCGAACCTGGGTGGGCCATGTGCAAGGGGAAATGCCCTACCCGCTGTGCTAGCGCTCCGGCCCCCCATGGGTTTTGGTTTTGTCTGTAAACTCAGGGCTTAATCCTGGCTCTGTACTCAGGAATTACTCCTGGTGGTGCCCAGAGGATGTTGGAAATAGAACCCAGGTTGGTTGCATGTAAGGCAAATGCCCAACCGCTCTATTGCTCAGCCCCGTTTCTGGGTTTCTGTAAGGCGGGTCCTTGTCCGCCAGTGTGTGTGAAGGCTCTGACCTCTATACCAGCCTCACTCTCGAGTCACTCCGAGGGCCAAATCTCAGGTCACGTCTTAGGGGCCAGAGCTGTATCTCAGCAGTAACAGCACCTGCTTCACGGAAACCAGCCCCAGCTTCCATCTCCAGCCCTCAGGGAACAAAACAGAAAGGGAAAGACCACCGCCGACATCACTGGAGATGAGCAGCCCTTGAGCGTGCTACCGTCAGTCAGGCCCACCTGACTGCGCCAAGCCCTCGCTCCTGTCCCCAGGGCTACCGTCAGTCAGACCCACCTGACTCCCCCAAGCCCTCGCTCCTGTCCCCAGCGCTACCGTCAGTCAGACCCACCTGACCGCCCCAAGCCCTTTGCTCCTGTCCCCAGCGCTACCCCGTCAGTCAGACCCACCTGACCCCCAAGCCCTTGCTCCTGTCCCCAGGGCTACCGTCAGTCAGGCCCACCTGACCCCCAAAGCCCTCACTCCTGTCCCCAGGGCTACCGTCAGTCAGACCCACCTGACTCCCCCAAGCCTCGCTCCTGTCCCCAGCGCTACCGTCATCAGACCCACCTGACTGCCCCAAGCCCCCGCTCCTGTCCCCAGGGCTACCGTCAGTCAGACCCACCTGACTGCCCCAAGCCTCGCTCCTGTCCCCAGGGCTACCGTCAGTCAGACCCACCTGACTGCCCCTAAGCCTCGCTCCTGTCCCCAGCGCTACCGTCAGTCAGACCCACCTGACTGCCCCAAGCCCCCGCTCCTGTCCCCAGGGCTACCGTCAGTCAGACCCACCTGACTGCCCCAAGCCCTCGCTCCTGTCCCCAGGGTACCGTCAGTCAGACCCACCTGACTGCCCCAAGCCCTCGCTCCTGTCCCCAGGGCTACCGTCAGTCAGACCCACCTGACTCCCCAAGCCCTCGCTCCTGTCCCCAGGGCTACCGTCAGTCAGACCCACCCTGACTGCCCCTAAGCCTCGCTCCTGCCCCCAGCGCTACCTTCAGTCAGACCCACCTGACTGCGCCAAGCCCTCGCTCCTGCCCCCAGCGCTACCGTCAGTCAGACCCACCTGACTGCCCCAAGCCCTCGCTCCTGTCCCCAGCGCTACCGTCAGTCAGGCCCACCTGACTTCTCCACTGCCCTCGCTCCTGTCTCCAAAATGTGGAGGAGGCTCCAGCTGCCTCATCACCCGCCCCTCAGGCCCCTGAATACATTTGTGGTAGTTTCACGTTTGGGTTTGATTTTTTGGACTTGGGGTCACAACCAACAGGCTCTGGGGCTTATTCCTGGACTCTGGGCTCAGAGGGGCCACATGCAGTGCCAGGGATTAAACCAGTACAAGGCAAGTACCTTAACCCCTGTTCTATCTCTCTGGCTCCTGGTTGTTTTCCTTTAGGTCTTGTCCTGTGCTCTTCCTTTCAACATGGTCTTAAACTCTGAATCCTAGGAGTTACTGCCATCCCCCTGAGAATCCTCTGAACCCCTTCCTGAACTAAGCCCTTTCCTGCATCTCACTAGCCTGCGTTTATCTCCAGAATCTGCTCCGCGTGTCCGTTTACCATCTCTCCCTTCACTAGGCTGTAATCTAATCTCTCCTGGGGCCCAGCACCAACCCGTCCTTGGTCTGCAGAAGGTGCTAAGCGATGATTGTTGAGTGAATGAAGGGTGAAAAGTACCACTTCACTTCACTTTCACTTAACCTTTGACTGGTGGTTGTTAGTAAAAACTCAAGTTATTGCTCTCCCTGGGGCATCCTGCCTTCCCGTAGCCTGGGAAACACCAAGGAGTCCCTTACAGCAGACATGCACAGGTTTCTATCCAGTGACTCGCCTTCTGGAAGGTCTCTTATCTGGTGAGACCTTGAGTCCCAGCATTTCTGGGATGGTGTCAGCTCCTGTGGTCTTGAACCCAGGATCAATAGAGACCCACTGTTGACAGGGAGCATCCGGAAGGAGCCCTGCTGGGTAATCCCTCACAGCCGGGCACCTTAATCCTCTTTTATTTCCCTTTTTTTTTTTTTTTTGCAACAGCCAACTGGTGTGTATGTGTGTGTGGGGGGGGCAGGGAGGGGCTCAGCAGTGGTGAATTGGCCTCCTGAGATCCTAAGAAACTATCAGGTTAGGGTCCTGGCAGGAAGAGGGGACTTCTTAGAGTCTCTTCTTACAGTTTCCTGATTCCCAGGGATCTGCCCTGCTCCAGGACAGAAAGGGCCCGAGGCTAGGGCTCCTGTCCACTGATGCAGTCCTGTCTTCCTAAGAGAACTTTCCAGCAGCAGAGGGGAGAGTTGCTGGGATGCAGTTAAATGAGAATGAAGCTGCTAGAGGGGAAATGGGAAGAAAGATCTAGAGATTTCCTTGATAATGTCCCACAAACCCATAGCACCTCCCTAGCTGCAGGGAAAGAGAGGAGTTCCGCTCCTGTATCAGAGTGGGAAATGCCCTCCGCCATCCCCCAGTTAGCCAGGGCGCTAGGAGAGGGAGAGGACTCCCTCCTCCCCCACAATTAGCAGCAGACATTTGCTGAGCCTCCGTGAATGCATAGAATATTATGTTGGACAAAATAAAAAAGGAAACGATTCTTACAGCCTTCTGGTTAACTCACATTTTTGAAGGCTTAATAAAGAAGAAAATAAAAGAAACAAAAGATGTGTTTGACTCCAAAAGCAGCATCCAGTTGAGTGAATAGATGCACAAAAAGATTAAAGTAGTCCCATGTTCATCCTAGACGCTGTTGGCTATGAGATGCGTGTTTGTGTTATCTTTTCACAAAAGAAAGCAATACCAGTCAAACCCATACCATCCCCTGCAATCCGTATTCAAAAGATGTTAAAATGTGTGTGGGGGGGGGGGAGAGATATTAATGAGATAAGTGGACAGGATAAATCACAAACGAATCAAACAAACAATAGAAGCATTCAGGAATTCTGAGGGAAAACCCATAATTGAGGGTTAAGGCAAACAGAAAAAACAGGAGCCGAGCCAGGACCCGAAGAAGCTTAAGCCTTAAATCACTGAAGCAGAAGAAGGGCATTCCGGAAAACGGAAGCTCTGGAAAGGGAATCCCCAAAGCCCCACAGGCTATGTTTCATGGACAGTGAGCAATGAGGGAACACTGGCCTGAGTGCAGGCAGCGAGCGAGGCTGGACAGGTAGAGGGTCTTCAAGAGAACAGACATTATCTGCAGAGTTAGACCCAGGTCTCTAGGTTTAAAGAGGAAAGCCTTTGTGGACACACCAGCTGGAGTCTCTACCGAGCTTCTCCTCTTAGCCAAAAGGCAGAGAAGCGATGTCCCTCCCTGTCTTCATCCAGCAATAATGATGGGACATCTACATTTGAGGTACTTGTTGGGATTTTCTCCCCCTATTTTTGGCTTTTTGTGTCACACCCGGCTGTGTGCAGGGATCACTCCTGGCCGGGGATGGAACTTGAGTGGGCTGCATGCAAGGAATGTACCTTGCCCCACTGCACTGTTTTCTCCAGCCCCAAAGTTTGAGGTGCTTTGGAAGGGGAAAAGGAACCGTGTCAACTGAAGGAGATGGATCACGGCAGTGACTGAGCGTGGCCTCTCAGTACCCAGTTTGTTGGTTTTGTTGGTTCCGTTTAGGGGCCTCTCTCAGCTGTAACAAGGACTTACTTCTGGCTCTGCACTTAGGGATCACTCCTGGAAGTGCTCTGAGGACCATATGTGATGCCAGGGTTCAAGCCCGGTCAGCTGTGTGCAAGGCCAGCGCTTTACCCACTGTGCTGTCTCTAGCCCGTTTCCCACTTTGTTGTTGTTGTTGTTTGTTTGGGGCCCCATTTCCGGCTATGCTCAGGGACCACTCCTGGTGGAGCTCGGGAGACCATATGGGATGCTAGAAATCAAGCCCAGGTTGGCTGTGTGCAAGGCAAATGCCCTGTCTGCTCTGCTGCCTCTCTCTGGCCCACAGTTTCCAAGCCAGTGATTCAGAGGCACCAGGCTGCTTGTCCGGGGCAGCACTAGCATTCAGATGCTGGCTTGGACTCTGGAGTGCACCCGTCACGGCTGGACATTGGGTTGGAGCAATGCTGTGAGCACGCGCGGCAGCTGGGAGGAAGGAAGAGGCCTGTGTGGGTCAGGGAGCAGGGCAGGCCGCTCTCACAGCCCCCGTCTATGTGGTAAAGACGGCTTCGGTTAGAGGAGTAGGTGCAAATGGCAGTTCGTGTCAAAAAAGAGTTTTTAATTTGTTGGGGGTTATTTTTGGGGGTGCATACCTGGCTGTGCTCTGGGCTTATTCCTGGTGCACAGAGATCACTCCCGCCAGAACTCAGAGAACCTTATGGGGTCAAACCCAGGTCAGCCACATGCAAGACAAACACCCTACCTACTCAATCTCTCCAGCCCAGTTTTTGGATTTTAATTAGTGGAAGATAAATTTTCAATGACCCTCTAAGGTGGGTTAGAGAGAAGAAATGGGACTCAGAAAAACTAATGAGAAAGTTACTGTAGCTGCTTCAACACGAAGATGTCTGGCCCTGTGCTAAGCAAGCGTGCTCTCCTTTTCTTCAAGCTCAAAAAGCTTAAGGATGTGTATACACTCCCCACAAATTCCTTGGAGACTTTGATCTAAGAACTTTAAGCTTCTGTGGGCTTCCTGCCCAGCCCAGGCACATACAACATCGCTGGTCCTAAAATAGGGCCTTGGGTTTGTCGTGAGCAGGGAGAGCAGGGAGGGAAGAGGTGAGAGGCCTGGAAGACTTTCCCTATTGTTGTAGACCCTAGAGACTTTGAACCGTTCTCCTTGCTAAACCCCCCTTTCCACTTTCTAAGTCCAGAATTTTAAGCTATTTTCCTAGGTATAGGCACCCACCCACCCCTGAGCTCATCCAACCCCTGCTGTTCCCAGATAAAACTCCAAAGACTGAAAATGAGGCTCAGGCTACAGGTCCCTTGATGAGCAAAGAGCTGTGCCCTGAGTCCTCTGGACCCCATGACCTGTGACCATTCCATCGCCCACGCTCCGGGGTGGGCAGCCCCCAGGAAATCTGTTCCTGCGCAGGATTTCATGATTCAGTAACAAGGAGATTTTTTTTCCTTCGCCTCGCAGTGATTTTGTTCATCCTTCTGACACTCTCCTCAGCAGGGAGCTGCAGAGCATCTGTCAAATCCCTGCAGATGCCTGAGCAGCTTAGGACTCCCAGCTGTGGGACTGGGGAGACAGCTCCACGGGCTGAGTATGCGCTTAGTATGTAGGAGCCCCTGGTCGGAGTCTCAGCACTGCAGGAACACCTGGGCACCATCTGGAACCATGGTGGCACTGAGCTGGGAGTAGCCCTGAGCACTTCTGGGTGTGGCCCAGAAGCCAAGAGACAGAAAGAGAGATAGAGACAGAAAGAGAGATAGAGACAGAGACAGAGAGAGAGAGAGAGAGAGAGAGAGAGTGAGTGAGAGAGGAGAGAGAACACCCAGATGTGGTGTTCTGGGAGATAAATCACATGTGAGCCCTTGGGAATCTCTTCCCTGGAATTGTAAGTTCTACCCCACCCCTGGAGTGGCCTCTTCCTCCCCTCCCCTGGAAGGCCATCAGTGTCCTAATAGACTCCAGTACCCTCACTACCACCACCCCCAAAGAATGGGAAAAAATAAATGAGCAAAAATATCAGCTGTGAAGTTTGCCTGGCTACCCATCCTTGCCCGATGGCTGTTTCGAGCTGCCCAGTGTGGTCTCATCTGGGCTTAGGTTGGGGTCAGAGGCAATGTCAACTCAGAAAATAGTTTCTGATGCTCCCTTCATCACCTCAGCCCACATTTCTCTCATCCAACACCTCCCTCCACATTCCCCTCATCCTCCCTCGCTGGCCGTCCAGACTGAACGCTGGGGACAACCACAGCCCCACTTCTCTGCCGACTGTTCTGTGCCGGAAACCCCTTTTGTTTTCCCTTCTCACTTCCTGTTTCACCCTCTCCTTCCCAGTCCTACTGGCCTTTTGCCGAGAACTCCCTATGGCACCATGATAAAATCGTGGAATACTTGCATGTAAATAGTCAAAATTCAAGGAAAAGTTTTCTACCCTCACTTAGTCTGAAATCCCCTCATTCATGTATGCCTGGAAGCCTCACTGAAGCAGGATGGTTGTATTTTATTTCATAGTTTTCGGCTACCTCCCTAGGGCTCAGAAACTAGTCCTGACTGTGCTTGGGAGTGACTCCTGGCGAGTTTTAAGGGACCATCAGGTGCCAAGGACCATCCGGGCTTTGTTTCATGCAAGGCAAGCTCTTTGCCCACTGCACTATCTCTCTGACCTATAAAATTGTTCACTCTGCATCCAGATTTGCCTTTATCCTTTTTTGGCTGCAAATCATGTCTGGGCTTCCAGCTGTGGCCTCCCCATCCTACTGCAGGACACAGCCATTGTCCATGGCTCCCCAGCCACTGCCCACAGCTCCCAGCGGCTGAGGTCTCTGGAGACCACGGGACAGAGAGAGAGCAGTGGAGGACGTCTACCCCTCAGCTGAATTTCCCGAATCCTGACTGTCCACAGATAGTGAAGGGCTCACTGGAGAAGTGTAGGCAGCCACCGCAGCCCCCTTCAGGAACCTGCCTGCTACGAGGGAAGAAGGAAGGTCAGCAACACTGGGGTCATGCACAGCCAGTTCAGGACAGGAAGTTTGTGGACGTGTTCCCCATCTCCCTGCAGTTCTGGATAAAGAAAAGAATCTGTGGGGCCGAGTGATAGCACAGAGGGAGGGCATTTGCCTTGCATGCTTGCATGCAGCCAACCGAGGTTCCATCCCTGCCATCCCCTTTTTTTTTTTGCTTTTTTGGGTCACACCTGGCAATGCTCAGGGGTTACTCCTGGCTCTACACTCAGGAATTACTCCTGCCGGTGCTCAGGGGACCATATGGGATGCCGGGGATCAAACCCAGGCCGGCACAGGCTGGTCACATGCAAGGCAAACGCCCTACCCACTGGGCTATGGCTCCGCCCCCTGCCATCCCATTGGTCCCCAGAACCATCAGGAGTAATTCCTGAGTGCAGAGCCAGGAGTAACCCCTGAGCATCATTGGATGTGACCCAAAAAGCCAAAAGAAAAAAAAAAAGGAAAAAAGAAAAGGATCTGTGATGTTTTCTTTTTTTATGTGTTTGTTTTCCTGTGATGGTTTCTGACTGCATGATCTGGAAGGGAAGATAACTAAGAAACCATTAGAGCCCCACCGACACGTGACAGTCTAACCGAATAACGTGGGATGCTCTGGGAACCTAAACCCAAGCTGGCATTGACATGCGGCCAGCTCAGGACGACTGTGCGTGGCTGCGTGCCCGCCGCGCCGTGTCACGTCTCGCATCCGGCGTGCAGGCTTTGCCTCACCTCAACGCTCCTTTCAGGCCAGGAGCAATTTTTATTTCCAGGTTTTAGATGAGGCAGCTGGAGGCCTCGAGGGTTAAGCAGCGCCCACGGCCCCAGAGATAGCAGCAGTTCTCAATCCGCCACCGAGTCTGGAGTCCGCGGTGTGACCAGCTCTTCCTGGTAGAGGTGGCCAAGCAGAGCCTGAGGATAGCCAGAGGGGCCGGAGATGCTCGTGCTGGGGTCACTTGGGTGCCTGCATCCAAGCTCAAACCCTTCTTAGAGCTTAGAAACCACATGGCTTCTAAGTACTGAGGGGTGAACCTGGGGGTCCCCTAGGTGTGACCCTGAATGTCCCTGGGCACTGTGGGGGTGACTCTGGTGGCTCCCAGCAATGAGGGGCCTAAGTAGCTCTAAATCCTGAGGCTCCAGCATTGAACTGAACTTTCCAGCCTCAATGACTGATAATTTCTGGGATCTCTGAACAGCACTCAAGGACCCTTCCTCACCCAACCCTCCCTGCCAAGAAATAAAGCACTAGGCAGACAGCTGGGCAGAGGCAGGAAGACGTCCCTGGGCACGTGGCAGGCAGAGAGAAAGGCCTGGGCAGGCCTGTGGATTGTGGCAGGACACAGTCGATTGCTTCAACTGACCGGCCGGAATGGGCAAGAATGGGTTTTGCTGCTGCCTCCGGGGCAGTGTCTCAGCTGAGGAGGAAAGCAAGAGAGCAGAGAAGGCGGCACCATGGAAGTGACCAGGCCAGGCTCACGGGAAAGATGAAAGTGAGAGACAGTGGCTGGGCTCCTGCTTTGTGTGGCCCGGGCAGGGAGGGCAGTGGGGGTCATGGCAGAGGCTGAGGTGGAGCCGCCGCCTGACCTGTCTCTCCCCTTCAGCCTACGCCCAGCTCCAGCCGCATCAGCTCCTCCCGCCAGCGGCCTCCAAGCACCTGCAGCCCCAGTTTGTGATCCAGCAGCAGCAAACACAGCCACTGCCGCCGCCCACCCGGCCCGTCCAGGCCCAGGCCCAGGCCCACCCCAGCTCCCTCCAGGCCCTCCCAGCGTGACCCTGCAGCCTGGCTCCGGGACCCATGCCATGCCGCCGGCCCCGTGACCCCACGCTGCCTCTCCAGGGCCCAGCTGCCAATTTGCACAAGCCCAGCAGCGCCCAGCAGGGCCACCCTCCCAGCCCTGACTCTGGGCCTCACAATGGATACCCCGAAGTCCTGCCCCACGCCCCACCTCGCAGGTTCCAGCACGCCTCCGCTGTCATCTTGCAACTCCAGCCTGCTTCGCCGGTGGTGAGTGAGCCCATCGCGCGGGACAGGGAACCGGTGGAAACAACACAGCACTTCGGGCCAGACCCGGGCACATCTGGCCACATTTCCCAATGGCTAAGGGCTCCAGTGCTCCCTAGGAGTTCTGAGAAAAGAGGCTGCCCCGAACTCAGGGCTAGCTGAAGCCTGTCGTCTCTGCGGGCCTGCCCCAGCCTGGAAAGGGGGCGAGTCTGAGAAATGTAGAGAGGCCCATGGTGATTTTCTCTGTGCCCTGTCCCCCTGCAGCCACAGCAGTGTCCCCCCGATGACTGGAAGGAGGCTGTGGCTGGGGAGAAGAGTGTGCCAGAGACCCGGTCTGGCCCGTCACCGCATCAGCAAGCCATCGTCACGGCCATGTCTGGTGGCCTGCCGGTACCAAGAGCCCTAACATCCAGCAGCCCCGGCTCACGGTATGGAGGGATCAGTGCCACTGGGGAGGGTCACGGCAGCCGTGCCATGCTGTGCCCTGGCACAGTTCACTCAGGCATGTAGGAGGGCAAGATCCAGGAGGAAAGAAGGAAGTGGAAATGGGGAGAGGGAATGAGAAGAGGTGAAATTGGGATGAAATGGGGAGGGGGTTGTGGGGGGGGTCTGGGAGGGCTTGCTCCAAGTGGTAAGAATGAAGCTGTGGAAGTGGAAATGGAGAGAGGACGAGAAGGGGTGGAGCCAGGGGGTGAAATGGGGGGACCCAGCAGATGAAGTCAAGGGATCCACAAACAGGAAGAGAGCAAGGCCCAGGGCACATGCTGGCATGCAGAGGCCCTGGCACCAGGGGCTGCCCAGAGCACTGCCAGCATGGCACTAATGGCTGCATGCCCCCCTGGGCCCAGCCCAAAGAGCCACTTCTAGAATGCTAGTGTAGCCCCGGAGCAGCAGCGTGATGCAGGGCCAGGGACTGCCCCCACCTGCTCCCCAGCATGCCTCCGAGTCATTGGCTTTAATACTGTTAGTGGACTGGAGAGAAAGCACAGCAGGTAGGCACTTACGTGGCTTGCATGAAACCGACCTAGGTCAGATCCCCAGCACCCTATAGGCTCCCCCAAATTCCACCAGGAGTGATCCTGAGTGTCACCAGGTGTGACCCCCCCCAAACAAAAACAACAAAAATGAAGAATCACCAAGAGTAGCCTCCTGAGTCCCCTTATTCTACTTTTGTTTGGTACCAGAGGCCATTTTTGCCAGTAGAAAAAAGGACAAGCTGGCATCACTGGTAGAGATAAAGGAAATAGCCCTGGGAGAGAGAAGGGGATTCTGAGTGAGCCCAGCTCACGGAAAGCATTTTTGAAGGGGCTATGCTCAGCGTGGATTCCCCGGTCCAGCTGTTTGGGTGCCCAGCCACAGGGCCTTCTCCAGACCCAGGTTTCAGAAGAATCTACTGGATTCTTGTAGCCCCGCCCTTGTCTCTGCTTTCTGCAGTGACCCGTTTGCTTTCATTCTACTCCCTGCCAGTGTGTGCAGCCATCTTGGCTCTGATCTCTAATGCTCTGATCCATGAACCAGACACAACTCACAGAGGAGCTCTAGTCATTGGCCCAGGAGAATGCTAGGAGGAGGGAGAGCCAAGGGAAATGGGATTTAGAAACCGATGGAGCAAAGAAAAGAAGAAGACATGAGACACAGGGGGAAGAGGTGAGCTATAAGGATTGGAGGATGGGATCAGTGGAAAAGCAGAAGATGATGGAGAGAAACCGCTAGAAACCGTTAGGTGGGTGGAAACCAACCACCCCCTTGGTTTCCTTTGCAGTGAGAAGGGCGCCCCACTTGGAGAAGCAGCCCCTTCCATTGTGGTATTGCCCCCTTCGTCAGAAAGTCACTCTTCCAACTCAGTCTGTGTCTGTTCTGGAAGTTTCTCCCCAGCTGTGAGTCTGCCCTGTGTGGGATGACAGAGTTCCTCTCGCAGTTCTTGCGCACGATCCCTTTCCTCTGCCTCCTAGGAAAGAGAAACCTCTAGGCTACACAGACTTGTTCTATTTTATTTTTAACTAGGTCATCTTGGGACCTCCCTTTACCACCCTTCTAGTATTTCTTGTTTGACCACATTCCACCTATTCCTTACTTCTCTTGAAGGGAATTTGTTAATTCACCCAACATGAAGCGCATGAATTCCAAATGTAAAAAGTCACTTTATCACCCTAGGTGGGCACCTGGACCCAACTTTTTAAGTCCTTCCAGGGGCAAGGCTGTTCCTTTGATCTGTAGAATATGTAAAGGGAGGAACTATATTTCATGGACCAGTTCTCATGTTCTGGACATGGCTCTACGTTTTTCCTTAGAACATGGGAACCCTGGGATAAGCATTACTGGTCCCTGGGATTCAGAGAAGAAAGAGAAGGCTGAGGAGGTGCAGGTCACACAGCCGGGAAGCCATGGCTCTGCCTCAGTCAGCCCCTTCCCGCTTCACTGGACACTGTCCCTCTGGCCCCATGAGCTCCCCCAGCTAGAGGGATGCCAGCCTGAGATCACTGGGTCTCACTGCATTCACAAGGTTCGACTTGGTATGAACTTTTTTTTTCTTGCTTTTTGGGACACACCCGGCAATGCTCAGGGGCTACTCCTGGCTCTGCACTTAGAAATTACTCCTGGCGGTGCTCGGGGACCATATGGGATGCCGGGATCAAACCCGGGCCGGCACAGGCTGGCCACGTGCAAGGCAAATGCCCTACCCGCTGGGCCATCGCCCCGGCCCTGGTATGAACTTATTTTTCAGGTTTCTTTTTCCATAAACTGCCTTCATTCTGATTTCTAGACCTTCTCAGTCACAAACTTGTACAATTAATATTTTGAAGCGGAATAGAATGAGTTCTATCTGCTAAATGTTACTTCATGGATTTAGCCCATAGTTCTGTTCTAGCCAATAAACAAGCAAACAAAATGCAATAATTCACAACTTTATTAGTCTCTTTCTGCCAGGTTATTATATATATAATGCATATATATATAATTTTTTGCTTTTTTGGGTCACACCCGGCAATGCTCAGGGGTTACTCCTGGCTCTGCACTCAGGAATTACTTCTGGCAGTGCTCGGAGGGACCATATGGGATGCCAGGGATTGAACCCTGGTTGGCCACATGCAAGGCAAATGCCCTACCCGCTGTGCTATCACTCTGGCCCCCTATATTTCCTTTTTCATCCTGAACTACAATATCTCTGACATTGGAACTTTATTTAGTTGTCCCCATTTTAAAGATAAGCAGAGTGAGGCTCAGAGGGAATAGGTATTTGGGCTGAAATTTTTCATGTCTGAATATTTTACAATAACTCTCTGATTAACTTTATCCTATGTTAAATAATACAGCATGTTTTCTCTGTATAACCAAATTGCCAATAGAAATGTTGACTAGAGGGAGCAGAGCGGATAGTGCAAGGGTAGGGCTTTTGCCTTGCACACAGCTGACTGGGGTTCAATCCTTGGCATCCCGTATGATCCTCTGAGCACAGCCAGGTGTGATTCCTGGGTGCAGAGCCCTGATCATCACTGGGTGTGACTCAAAAAGCCAGGGAAGGGAGGGAGGGAGGGAGGGAGGGAGGGAGGGAGGGAGGGAGAGAAAGGAAGGAAGGGAGGGAAGGAGAGAAAGGAAGGAAGGGAGGGAGGGAGGGAGGAAGGAAGGAAGGAAGGGAGGGAGGGAGGGAGGAAGGAAGGGAGGGAGGGAGGGAGAGAGAAAGGAAGGGAGGGAGGGAGGGAGGGAGGAAGGAGGAAGGAGGGAAGGAGGAAGGAAATGTTGACCAGGGCCCAACTGCAGACTTGTGTGTGCTCAGGGGACCATAGGGGATGACGGGGATCCAACCCAGGTCAGCTGTGTGCAAACAAACGCCCTACACCCTGTACTATCACTCTGGCCTCCAAATAACATTCTCCATCCAAGTATCTGTTAAACAACAGCCCCTAAAAGAACTTCCATTGTCCACATTCCTCCATCATCTCTATGAAGCTCTCAAAAATATCTCTAATATCTAATCAAGTTGACTC
>JAJIBD010015921.1:7500-17352 GCA_021461705.1 Cryptotis parvus | reverse complement strand
ACGAGTCCTGAGGGATGCTGAGTTCCAGTTCACACCAATGCCTTTATAAATCTCGGTTCCAGATTCTGAGTCCGTAATGGATTTCCCAGGCTGGTAATACAGCGCAGAAGAGAAAATACCATTTCCTCATTTCCCCCTTCTGATGGGGCCAACTTAGCTCTCACACTACTTGCATTTACTTACTGTGGTTTGCATAAAATTATCCCTCCTCATTGACACGTAGAAGATAATGGTTATTTGCCTATAAATCTAACAGGTAGGGAGTTTTATTTACCCGCCTGCTCTGTAGCTACATGCTAAACAAATGGGCAGTTGTTCCCTAAACATTTTCCCTTTTATGAGATTTGGAACTGTTCCTCCTTGTTGCTCTGCCTGCTTGTTTCTTAGCAGCTTAGGCCTCCTTCATTCATGATGTTGGGGCTAGGGCTGTCGTGAACAGAGGCAGCTGGAATCGGTGGGTGTTGATATCTGGGAGTGTGTCTTCCCCTGTGATCTACAGGCGAAGATCGTGCCCTACACTGTGGGAGCAACGGGGGCTCTACTCATCCACCCACACTGCTGTGAAGGGCTCCCACGCCTCCTCTCACCCTCTCATGTCGATGGCACCGCTGCTTTGGATCCACTTCCCGATGGAGACTCTCATATGTTTCTTATTAGTGTTCATGTTTGATTGTTTCTAAGCAATTTCCAGAGATTAAATAAACCTGTATCAAAAATGGTCACTTTTGCCTTACAGAAGCACGAAGAGCTCCGTTTGGGGAGAGCAAACAGAAACGAAAGCAGGAGATGAAATGTGTCTGTTTCTTTCCATAAACGAGAATGGCATTAAGACCTTATTAACCACTTGATGTTCCAGGGCTCTGTAAAGCTTTCGAACAAATCAAGTCTAAAGAGGCATTGCTTATACAGAGAAACTCATTTAAAGCTGGGGCCATTAATGAAATGTGGTTTTAAATCATGTCTGTTTTAAATATACATTCAGAATGGAAAATTATTGGGCCAGAGACTGAAGTTAAATAAGCTGATACTTGAATATAATGACTGTAAATTTAAGCTACATTCATTGTTCCAAGCCACGAAGGCAGGGTTGGGTAAAGTATCATACATATTATAACATACTTATGCGTAACCTCCCTCATAAATTTCTGAAAATGCAGTTACTTGAATCTGCTTTCTACCTAAAAATCCAATTTGGTTATATTGTCACCCTTTTAGACAAAAGAAAATCTAGCTATTTATCTCTTTCCTCCATATATCTACATATATGAATGTAAGAAGCCAAATCTGTTTCAAAGCTTATACGTTAGATTCAGTTGACTCTGGACTCTACATATTCTTTTAACTCACTCTTTTATTCTACCTATTTTTGAGAATGATCCGTATATTCAGCGTGTTTTCCATAAACTTCTGCTTTGCTTTGATTTTGTGGGGCACACCTGATGATGCCCAGGGTTACTCCTGACTCTGCACTCAGAAATTACTCCAAGGGGCTGGAGCAATAGCTCAGCGGGTAGGGCGTTTGCCTTGCATGCGGCCGGCCTGTGCCGGCCCGGTTCGAATCCCGGCATCCCATATGGTCCCCTGAGGCACCACCAGTAGTAATTCCTGAGTGCAGAGCCAGGAGTAACCTCTGAGCGTCGCCGGGTATGACCCAAAAAAAAAAAAAAAAAAAAAAAAGGAATTACTCCAAGCAGTGCTTGGATCCATGGCATCCCAAAAATATGGGATGCGGGAGATAAAACCCAGGTCAACTGAATGCAAGGCAAGCCCCTTTCCCCCATTGTTCTATTTCTCCAGCTCATATATTCACTGTGTTTTCATTTTCTACCTTTTATGTGTTGGCATGTCAGGGGCCCAGGGAGGAGCCAGCCCTGCAAGGGAGCCAATCAGATAGGTTGTTTGTGAGTGGCAGCTCGACCAATCCGAGACTATCCCTGTAACTATCTCCTTTGTCAAATGCTTTCATCCCAAGTTACTATTCTCCCAGCCCTTGTTACCCCAGGACCAGAACACCAGGAATCTATATCCTACAGGAATCTATATCCTACAGGAATCTATATCCTACAGGAATCTATATCCACCAGAACACTATATCCTACAGTTCATTGAAACTATTCTAACTCACCATTCCTAAGCTCACTCGGCATATCGACCCTTTCTTATCCATTCCTTCCCTCAAAACCCCTAGAAAAGGCTCTGTCCTGTAACTTCTCTTCTCACCTGCCTCCTAACTCATCTGACACTTCCAGATAAGGACCCACCAGCTGTGAGTGTCCTCCTCCTGGGCCTGTAACTCATAAGCAAAGGCAGCTCTTTGCTGACTGCTGGCCTTGCCATAGTGCATACATCCTTTGAGATAAAGGCTTTTCCCTGTCACCTATTTTTTGTTTTTTTCCTTCTCTTTCATTTCAGCTCCTAGAAATCCTCCAACATTCATGGAGGGTTGTTTTTGGAAGCAGAGGGAATAATCAAATAATCAGATCATCAAAGCCAGCATAGGCTATAAAGCAAAGCTATTTATTTATAACAAACATTCCTTTCTGAGTGACAGATGCAAAGTCTCCTTGCTGATTCATTTATGGCGATGGCCCCAGCAGAGCGAGCCATATTCACTATACCCATAAGCTGACATTAATCATTCCAGGTAGAGTCTGGATGGCAGTTTAAATGGAAGGATAAAATGGAAGCTGGCTGGCTGACCCAAGGATTCCTTAATCTTTGATATAACAAAATACCTGCAATGGTCTTCATTGGCCTGTGAGAAAATTTGTAGGCAAAGTAGATGCTGGCCATGGTGCTGAATATCCACATTGTGCCGATCTTCACCATGTGGTTTTATGTCACATTCACTCAAATCAAAGCAGAGCCAGTCTAGCACCTTCAGGTGATTCTATGGGTTATATTTTTGACCTGTGCCTCTGTATGCACTTAGATATCAATGCCCATTTCACACACCAAGTCTAATGAATATGTGCACTGCTGTAGACAGGAATATATCATTCCAGTATCAGTACTGGAGAATGTTTGGGGAACTAAAACATTGAATGTACCAAGTCTAATGAATATGCAGAAGTACATTGAATACTGTCTAATGAATTCATTCATTCGGTCTAATGAATAGACAGAAGTACATTATTCCAGTATTAGTAGCTTTCCAGTATTAGGGGACCCAAAGTGTGAGGGGTCATTGATCCTTTTCTCACTGCAATGCTTTGTGACCCCTCAATGGATGGTTTTATACAAGACATTGCCAGACCCATCAAGCCCTCTGAAGTAGCAAGGATCTTCATGGGAGAATCTTGGGATTGCCTTGGAGTTGTCAACCCACACAATTTGGCTGCCTAATGCCGTCGATTCAATACTTATGGTGGTATTTTCAATACTTATGTAAGTATTTTTAGGTATTTAAGTATTTTTTCAATACTTACAGGGGTATTTTTCTTTCCTGAGGAGATGGCCTTGATATGACCCAGCCATGATTTTCTGGAATGTCTCTGCAGCCATGGTTCCCTGGAGACATGGTTCAGGGACTTGTGAAAGAGTCGAGTCTATCAGGAGCCCAATCTGCAAGGGCAAACAAGGAGCAGGAGTTAAGAAATAGCATTTATCTCCACAAGCAAATTTTATCCTCCAGATATCCGAGGTCCATGAAGAAACACACCCAGGGTTTCACTCTTCAAAAAATGCCATGGTACCCACCAGCTCAGAGCTTCTGGACAGATGGTACGGTGGGTTGGTGCTTGTCTGGCATATGGATAACCCAGGTTTGGTTGCTGGAACCCTGCAAGATTCTCTGAATGCTGCCAGGAGTGATCTCTGAGTACAGAGCCAGTAGTAAGCCCTGAGCACCACTGGGTATAGCCCACCCCTTCCCCCAAAAGGGAAAAAACATAGGCAGCCCCTAATACTGTGAAAACCAGGCTGACTCCATGAGCCAGGGAGTGAAGAGGCTTATGGCATGGTCTGACACTAGCTACTTCATTTGCCCCAGGTATTTAGAATGATGGGAGATTTCATGGTGACCCAGGTGCATGTGTATAGACGAAGCAGCTTGCCAGCCTCTGTCCATCATGATCTGAATCCATCAGAGGCTCCAGGCAGAAGGCGCTGGACCCTGGATCTGGGATGAGAGGGGCTGGTGGGTAAAAAAGGATAGAGGGTCCCAGGCTAAGTGCTGGCATTTTTGTGGGACTGTTTCTACACTGTATATCTAACAGTGCCGCCACCTGCAACTAGGACTGACCCAATTATTCTTTTGGACATGGTGGAACTGGGGAAAATACAAACAGCTAAAACAAACACATTCTAGCTTGTACATCAATCAAAAGACAATTTAAGTTAAACAGCAAAGGGAAAAGCCAAACACAGGAGTTCTCACAAGTTCCTCTGTGTGAAAACGGGACGGCTGAGCCGGACTTATAAATCACAACAACTTGTCTCCTCAGTAAGCACTCCCCCCAGCCCCAGCTCGGAATGATCATGCCGTAATTGGAAAAGCCCCAGTGTTTGGAGTCTGCGTCCTACAAATGTCACTTGCAAGCTTCAGTGCTAATCCAGAGGAAATATTATCCCAGTGGCCTCCGAGGTCCAGAGTTTAGGTGCTGGCTACATGATAAACTTACTTGGAGTTTTTGCAGTGAGATATAGCCCTCCGGAGACTGCCTTTTTCAAGGCTTAGTACAATCTGACCCTTTAAATAAGATTTAAGCGTCCCCCTGTCAGGTTCTTTTTTAAGAGCTTTTTAAATTTTTTTTATTTGCCTCTTTGACCAGGTTCTAATCCCTGGTCCCCGTGACAACCCCCTGGCCATCTCGGAGGCCTTCTCAGGGCCAGGACGGCTTGTACAGATGAAGATAATGTTCCCATTAGCCATGGAGGTGGCACCTCAAGATCACTTGGACATGGATAATTACAACAATGGAACTTCGCAGCTATTTTCCTGACAGCAGGACTAAGCTCTGCTATCTCCTCCATTTCTGAGACAACTATCTCCGAAACCTCCAATAACAATAGGCTTCTTGGGACTGGAGCATCAGTCCAGTGAGTAGAATGTATGCCTTGCATGTGGCCGATCTGGGGTCAATCCCGGCATCCCATATGGTCCCCCAAGCATCACCAGGAATGATTCCTGAGTGCAGAGCCAGGAGTAACCCTCGAGCATTACCGGGTGTGACCCCCCGAAATGGGCTTCTTAGTTACTGGAAAGAGGTAATGGGTTGATCAGTTTATGTTCCCCAAAGCACACCTACAACGGAATGGGGACTGAGCACAGGAGAAGTTTGAGTAGCTTAAGGACAGTTCTTCCAGGGGACCCCAAGGGACAATTTCCTTTCACTTTCTCTCACAGACTGGTGGGTGCAGAGGAGCAAGTTATTTTAGGGTGTTTGCCCATGAGATCTTTGGCTAAGGGTGCAGTTATCAATAACTCTATTAGGGAATGCCACACTTTTCTTCAAAGGGTTCTGACCAGTTATCACTAACATACAGAGTTGAAAGATTTCTGTGGCTCTACAGGCCTAAGCTCTCTTGGCATTTCTGGTTTTAATTTTTGTTAATTTTGTGATATTAGAATTCAAATGTGTCTCTCCCACTCTACTGGTAAGTTGAGTATTTTTTATAATGTTTAGTTGGCATCTGTATGTACTTTTTGTGGAAATCTTGAATAATTTTTTCTCCATTTTCCTTCAGGACTGTTAATTTTTTAAAAAATTATTTTCAGTAATAATTCATAGCTTTAGCATGCATTACTACTACATCAGTGGTTGCTGTTCCAAAGATTTCTTATTCACAATTGCTGTTTGTCATTTTACTTTCTTCAGGGCTTCTTCTGAGGATCAAAAGTTCATTATTTTAATATTACTTCAGCTGACTTAATGACCTTTTAATTAAAAAATTCCTTTGGCTTTGTTTTACGGCATCTTAGAAAAAAACAGAACTCTTTGCAAGTCACAATGTGTAAAAGAAGAGAGAGATACAGAAACAGAGACAGAGATAGAGACAGAGAGAGGGAGAAATAGAGGAAAATAAAAGGTGCCTGCTATAGAGGCAGGCTGGGGGTGGGTGAAGGGAATATGGGGACATTGGTGGTGGGAATGGGGCACTGGTGGAGGGATGGGTGCTGGAACACTGTATGACTGAAAACCAATCATGAACACTTTTGTAATGGTATATCTCATGGTGGTATAATAAAAAATTTAAAATAAAGAAAAACAGAACACTTTAACTCCTGGGAATAACAAGTCCGCCTAAGTCTTAAAATTGTTTTCTCTACTTTTGGATCCTTCACGTACTTGGAGTTGCTTTGTGTGGGATGTATGGGAGAAAATTATCCAGCATCATAGTAGCTTGTAAAATATGGTCTATTACAATTCTGATTCGTCTCTTACCTTAACTTGCCATGCAGGACTGGTCTGAGGGACTGTGTTCTATTTCACGACTGATTAAAAAAAAAAAGAAACCTGTTTTGATGCTAACAAGCTAGTCCTCAGTTTGTTCGCCCCAGGGCATTTTAACTACTTTCCAATGAAAATCTCAAGGAGCGAGGTGGGAGGGAGGAAATTGTACTTCTGCTTGAAAACATCTTTATTTCATACTCTCCGTTGAATTTTTGATTTAAAGTTTTATGGGATTTTAATTCAATAGGAATTTCTCTATCAAGTAGGCTTTGCCAAATGTATACTTTATCCCCTGTTCTGAACGACTCTGTTTTCTGGATGGCCATTTATATTTTTTCCTTTAGACTTACTTCTGCATCTCTGTGTTCATATGTTAGCCATAGTTTATGCCCCACCAGGGATCGCCGTGAAGGCAGGATAACCAGTTTGGGTCAAGTCCAAGTTTCCATCTTCTACAACTGCATTTCTTTCCTCGCTGCTCACTTTTCTTTTCCTGTCCTGGAAACAGGATGGCTGGGGTAGACTTGACGTCTGCATTGTCACCTTTTCACTCTGCACGAATTGGGTTCAGAATGGTGTGAGCTGCTAGTGAAGGAAGTGTTTCAGCCGTGAGAGAAACATTGTTCAGATCAGGAAGCCGACGCAAGGGAGACCTGGGGGGGATGCAGGGCACAATCTAAGGTGGCACCCGAGAGAAACAAAAATCGGGCCAAGGCCCATCATGCCCACAGGTCCTTCCTTTTGCCCACACTCAGGAATCGGGGGCAGAAATACAGTGATCTTAGAATATGGAAGGGTTCTCTCCAAAGGAAAGGATGTGACAATCTTTCATAGGAAAGAAAATTCATTCTGCAAAAGCTGAGAAATTTTCACATCGCAACAGTCAAGTGAGGAAGGTGTAGAAGCTGGCCTCGGTGGTGGGCAGGCCCTCTCTTACAGCCAGACATGCTGGCCTTTCCTTTCAGCTTGCGGGACCAAACCGATTTCTGAGACTCAGTAACCGTGGTGGTGGTGGTGGTGGGTGCTAAGGGGTCACCAATCGGACCTTCCGAATTCAGTCATGGCTCTCAGTAGGATACACATTTCCTTGACATCTGCGTTTCTCTGTGGGGCACTTGCAGCTGACTTCCTTCAGAACAAGAGCAGAAGAATGCAAGAGAAACGTGCCAAGATAGTCTTCATGGCAGAGCCTGGAAAGTGGCACCCCCTCCTGTCTGCCTTCTTTTCCTCTTTAGGAGTGAGGCAGTAATCAAGCACACAAATGGCATAAGAAGACACAGAAGTTTGACTACCAGGTAGGAGGTGGGGAAGTGGGGCAGAGGGCTCTTAGAAGTGCCAAGTATATGTGTGTACACTTATATATGTGTATGTGCATGTGTGTGTGTGTGTGTGTGTGTGTGTGTGCGTGTGTGTCTTCTGAGGGCATACCCATCGAAGGGAGTGACCGACCAGCAGGAAGCATATTAGATTCTAATGGATTTTCCTATGGGGAATATCAAATGGCAAAATGGGAGTCAGGGTCCTCTAGGAAATAGGACACTCAGAAGCTAGGAACTGAAACCAGTGCAATGGAGCCATTGACCCAGAGGGGAGGGCAAGCAGAGGAAGGTGACAAGTCAGAGTGTCAGGATGTCAGGGTGGGTGAGAGCTAGTAGCAGTCAGAAACTCATCAGGACTAAGAGAGGGTGTGGGCCAGCATGGGGGCAGGAGCGTGTTTCAATCATTGAAGCAGAATGACCACAGAGAAGATATCAGAGGAATAAGTGCCAGAGGAGGGGATGGCAGGGGTGGGCGCACTCACTCCTGTGGTTGCCCACTGCCACTACCCACTGGCAGAGCCTCACTGGGGGACAAGTGTCCACCAATTTTCTCAAGAAAGATCACCCCTTCCCTGGCCGGAGCGGGAGCAACAGGCAGAGAAACCAACTGAGCTGAATGTGAGTTGGGAGCGATTGCACTGAGCCCCATGTTCGGAGCCACTGGGAGGCAGGGAGGCTGGAGAAGGGGCTCAGTAGCCCCAAAGCGATGTCCCTGCCCCTGGGTCTCCTGGGGAGATGCTGAATCAGGAAGCAAACCATGAACTGATCTGCTGTGACCGGCACTGGTGAGGGGGCTGGGGGTGGCTCAGATGACTTTGAAGGGTCCTTGTAACCCGAGGACGCCACCGTCAGGAGGGCCTGAAACTAGGGAGCCGCAGCTCCTGCCAAATACCTCAAGCTCTCGGACATGGAAAGCGGGCAGTGGCCACGGAGGAATGAAATCAAAGCAAGACAGGGAAGGCGAGAGCCAGCCACGCTGCTGTCTGTCTGGAGGGAGGCGGCGAGGCGTGCTTTCTCCTGGGGGACGCAGGGTTTCACACGGCCTGTTTTCATCTTGACCCGGCACCTGTTGGCCGTGGCAGTGTCGCTCAACCAATCAGTCCCGGGCATGCCAAGAGCCCGAGTCTGTGGCAGCTCCTCCCCTGGGCCCCATGGCAGCCTCTCCTCATATGGAGGCAACGGTTTTAGATGACAGGCTCGAGTTTGTGGGAGAAGACAAGCCTTGTTCAAGGGAGCAGCCAGGCAGACTCTTGCCTCTGGAGAGTGACCACCCACGGCCCATGGCTTACCTGGGTGCACACTTGGCCTTCAGGGCCCGCTGGCAGAAGACTGACCTTGACCTCTGCCGCCACAGCATGTCCTTCGTCCTGCACAGAGCCATCCGCAATGATTTCTTTCAGAGCTACCTCTCCCTGCTGGAGAAGCTTCCGCTGGGTGAGTGGGAGGACCCGAGGGAACGGGGACAGGCCTACCTGGGGCCAACGGCTCTGTGCTCTCCCAGCTTCCTTGTGAGCAGACATGGAAAAGCAGGTGCTCAGGCATGCCGGGGCTCTATTTTGGGGCCTTCCTGAGCTCAGAGGTGGTGACTGGCTTCTCCGGGGTGGGCAGCCATCTCAGCCCTGGGGAAGTCGCCTCTTGAGCAGGGAAGGGAATGTCCAGCAAGACCCAGAGTGTGGTGGTAACACAAAGGCGAGCAAGCACAGGAGCCAAGTGTGAGGCAGGAGATTAGCACATGTGTGTGCTTGTCTGTGTGTGGACCCACACGTGTGTGCATATATGTGAGTGCATGTATCCATGAGCACAGTTTATGTGTCATCTATGTCATGTGTATGAATGCATGCTTGGATAGTGATGAGCGTGCATGTGCCACATGTATATGTATACTGTACATGCACACGCCTTTATGTGCCTATGAACACAATTCATGTAAACGGGCCTGGCTTTACTGGGTCTCACAGCAGTGAGAGGATATCAAAAGGGGAGGTCTTAGTTTGGTCTCTAACCATTCAGGAAGGAACTATGCAGTGACCAATCTCAGCTTAGCCACTTCCTCTAGGTTTCCAGAGAATCAGACAAAGGGGTAACAAGATTTATCTGACTTGGCCACATTTCTCTTTTACACTTGGTTTTGGGTCTCT
>JAJIBD010015921.1:0-2500 GCA_021461705.1 Cryptotis parvus | reverse complement strand
CTTATAATCTTCCTTAGGGTCAATGAACTTGTATTAGTTATTTTGGGGGTTTTATTTGCTTTCTTGTTACAAAATGCAAAACCAATGGCCTGTCTCTGAGAGACTTGGCTTATGATAAGGGTCAATACATAAGTGTCTCATTATATTAAGAACCCATAGTGTGTCTATTGTCTGTCTTAGAGTCACAGAGAGACTTTGAAAGCTTATAAGAATAAGGCACCAAATGCAGCTCCACTAAGCAGCCACAGGTAAAGGAGGTCTGAGGCAATTTCAGGCACTGAGGGGAGCTATCAGGTGAATCTGGGCTGGCCATGACACCTCGTATATCTTTTCTTAGTGAAACTGCTCCTGTCAATTAGGTGAAAATGAGAACTCAAGCCTGTAACCATAAAACTTACCCACTGGGTCTGCCCCTACTGAGCTTGGCATAGTTGCTGGCATAAGGGGCCCTTCCATGTCCAGATGAGGGTTTTAATAGACTCCGCTAACTAACTCAGGCAGCTGATGACCGTGGCTGCTTGGGTCAGCTTTGGCTTGCCCTGGACCCAGATACCTGCCCGATCTTCTAGGAAGAGTCTCAGAACTCTGATGGACTTGGCTGGATTTTCTGTGACACAGAGAAGAATTTGGAGGGGCTGTATCATTGCAATGCTGACTCTTGCTTTCTGTCATCTCTGTTGACTTGCTAAACATTGACAAAGCCACTTGTTGTTTGCAAGACTTTCCCAAGTGGCAAGGAAGAGACCAGGGTCAGTAGTTTCCAGTGATTTTGGACATGAGGATTCTCCTTTTAAGATTGTTTTCTGCTCCATCCACAGATAGTTTGTATATAGAGAGGCAGGAAAAAAGAATCTGGCATATTTCTTCATCCTTTTAAAAGATCTGCGAAGCACAGCAGGGAGGGCGTTTGCCTTGCATGTGCCGACCCTGATTCAATCCCTGGCATCCCATACGGTCCCTGAGCACTGCCAGGAATAATTCCTGAGTGAAGAGCCAGGAATAATCCTGAGCATACCTGGGTGTGACCCAAAAAGAGTAAAAAAATTTATAAAAATAATAAAAGATCTATATTTTATGTTATATGTGTAGCATATAGTTAATACATATGGAAGATGTGGTATTCAATATTGTTACTTGCTAGAAAATTATGGAGCTGGAAATTGATTTCTGTATTCCATTCAATAAGGACATGGCCATCGGAGTCCAGACTCTACACTCCTAGGTCTTCACATTGGTGTGATAGGTGGAGCATAGACATCATAATATAATGCTGCTCATCAACTTTATAAATTTTAGAATAAAAACTCTAGGTCTCCGCAGTACTTCATCTCAGAGCCAAGTGATACACTGTTCTATGCCACTGGCTTGTACTGAAAAAGAAAAAGCTCCTAAGGGTAAATGGAGTTTTATTCCTTATATTCCTTCTCAAAACCATATCATCCTATCAGGAAAATGCCATGACTACAGTTTATTTGTAAGACCCCAGTCAATGAAAGGGTTTAAGGAGTTTTACCAAAAGCTACACAGCAAGTAAGTCATGAGCCAGAGCTGAAAGCCTGATCTTTTGATTTCAAAGCTGTTTCTTTCTCCCAGAACACGAATTCTCAGGTTTCTAAGAGGAAATTCAGTGCATGCTTAGATGGAGCTAGGGGACCAAGGGTTGGAGTGAGTGATTATCCTGTGGGAGGTATCAAGTTCGAGTCCTGAGCACTGTTGGCTGTGACCCTCATGGCCTCCAGCACCCACTGCCCCAAGCAGCATCACTTAGCTAATCCTGACCACCCAACCTCCAGACCTGCATCATCGGGTCAAGTATCACTGGACAAAACCTCTGGGGGCCTGAGGCATGCCTGCCACTAATCAGATTTTGAACTATTCTCTCCTATGAGTATTAACAGGTATTCCTCACATTTCACTTGCAGTGAAGCTATATGCTTTAACCAGCCAAGTCATCAATGGCGAGATGCAGTTTTATGCCAGAGCCAAACTTTTTCTACCAAGAAGTACCGGCTACAGAAGCGGGATGATGGGAAATTTCATTGAACTGTCTAACCCAGACATCCAAGCTTCACGGAAATTTCTTAGGAAATTCATTGGGGTGGAGTGAACCTACATTAATTACGAGACAAAAGTCCCTGTAAAGATAGAGCTCCAGGCTTCTATCTTGTTGCTCAAGATGCATCAGCATTGCAGAGCCCAGAGCCTGGTGTGAAAACCTGTGTGAAGGTGACGTAAAAGCGGGGCAGGGGGCGGGTGACATGTGAGATCCCTGTCTTATCCCACTTGGGCCTCATCCTCCTGATCCCAGTAATTCCTCACCCTGTGAGGAAGGTGAGCTCAATGTGCCAGATTCAAATGGGAGGATTCATCTCTTTTAGCATCACTGGAGCAGCCAATACCCGCTGGCAATGAAGAGGTCATTTGGGACCATGGTGAGATTGGCTGATCCCCAAAACAGGAAAGAGTGTCACGTGAAGACATGCATTTGTGTGTGGTTTCA
>JAJIBD010015920.1:0-17263 GCA_021461705.1 Cryptotis parvus | reverse complement strand
TTTTGCAGTTTTAATTTAAATATGTTTTAATTGGCATTATTTAATTCTTTGTTAGCACCTATTTACTGTTGTTGCTTGGTGAACTCTTCTTTTGTGTGGAAAGATAACTCTTAATTTGCTGGTAAAAAACATTATCTCTTAAACATTTCATTCAAACACTTAGCAGTCTCTGGGCTGGAGAGATGGTCCATGGGTTAAATTTTGTACACTGCTCACCCTAGTTAAATTTTCAGCACTCCACTTGGTCCCCTAAGCACCGAGCCAGGAGTAAGGCCTGGACACTAATGGGTATGGTTCAACTCCCATTCTAGAAAATAAGACCCTCCCCAAAAATTGTCATCTTCAAGCGACTAATTTCTTAAGCCATGTATTCTTTAGTTTCTTTTGTTGTTCTGTTTTGGGGCCACACTCGGTGGTGCTCAGGACTTACTCCTGGCTTGGCTCAGGGATCACTTAAGGCAGTGCTTGGAGGACCGTATGGATGCCAGGGATCAAATCCCCACTTGGCCACATACAAGGCAAGTGCCTTACCTTATTATCATTCAGGTGATTCTGGTTTCTTTTAAAAATAAAGATTAAATAGATGAACAAGTAACTTAAGGTTTGTTAATGATATTTAAAGGCCCTAGTGCATTGGTATTTTTTAATAGTTTAGAATCTGGAAGTTTAACAATAGCTTTAATATTATATATTTAATATATCCAAGAGAAAACCTGATATTTCCCCTTAAGTTTCTTCAGTAGATGCTCGAGATAAGAGCCTTCTACTGAGACTATACCACCTACACGGCAGAGCCTGGCAAGCTACCCGTATTTTATTTACTTGTTATGCCAAAAACTAGTAACAATTATGGACCTCAGTTCCATGACCTGAAGAATGGTTGGGGGGCTCTTCCTGTCCCTGGAGCAAGTAGATGCCCTTGGGTTACAACTGCTAGTGACAGGACTAATGGAGATGTTACTAGTGCCCACTCGAGCAAATCGATGAACAATGGGAGAGACAGTGATACAGTGATACCTTTTACTTTCCCTATTTCTTTTTAAACTATTATTGCAGTGTAGATAATATGTTTACAATAATACTAACTTTTATAGTTTTGGTATACAAAATGACTGCTTCTTCAACACCAATAAAGTCCATAAGATGTTCCACCACTATGATTGTGTTACTTCTAGTCTGCCTCTTTCACATCCTTTCACTGCTGTGCTCCCTGCATGATCATTTTTCAGCCTTCATATCTAAGCCTATTTATCATGAGAGCTTAAGAGTCTCTTGATAGCAGCAGAAAGTTGTATTTTCTTTTCTGACCCATCCCTTCACACTGTCTTTTGATAGGACAGTTCAGCTCACTGACATTTACAGAAATTACTGATATAAAGGAATTTGTTATCATTTTTCTATGAGATTTTGGTTGTTTTGCCATTTGACCTTTGCTTTTGGTATCCCTAGAAGAGTTGTTTAGATGCAAGAAATGCCCTCAGCTGTTGTTTGTCTGAGAATGTTACCACTCCTTCAAATCTATGTGATAATCTTCTTGATTAAGAGGCTCTTTTCATTCATTACTTTGAATATATCACATCATTCTCTTCTTGCAGTATCAGCTGAAAAATCCGATCTACGTCCTATGTTGTTTTCCTTGTCTATGAGTTCTTGCTTATCGCTCATGAATATTTTGCTTAGATTCTTTGGATCTTCTGGATCAGTACATGTCTCCCTCTTCAGAGTGGAGAAGTTTCTCAGTTATTTTATTTATTTATTTGTTTATTTATTTAATTTTTGCTTTTTGGGTCACACCCGGCAATGCTCAGGGGTTTCTCCTGGCTCTGCACTCAGGTATTACTCCCAGCAGTGCTCGGGGACCATATGGGATACTGCCGGGGATCGAACTCGGGCCGGCATGGGCCAGCCGCATGCAAGACAAACGCCCTACCCGCTGGTTATCGCTCTGGCCCCTGTTTCTCAGTTATTTCACCCAGCCATTTTCCACTTTTCTTTCTTTTCTGGAATTCCTCTGATTCTGAGACTTTTTTTCCTCGTATGGCTGAATTCTATTTATTTTTCCCAATCTATTCAATTACCTTTTCTTCTTGGATGGTGTACTGAACCGTGTCTTCTAGGCAACTAACTGGATTCTTGGCTTATTCCATTCTGTTACTGAGTACTGCTCCTGTATTCTTCAGCACCCTCATTTCTCCTTGAATAAGTGCTTCCATTTTTTTTTCATCAAACTCTCTAAAAACTTATTAGTTCCAATGATTTTTTTTCACTTAACATCAATCACTTAACAATGAGAGGACTGTTGTAAACCTGTGCATATACCTGCTCCTATCTGCAGTTCTGAGCAGCCAGTGAATCACCAGCTGTTTCACACCACATAGTATCTGTCCTTGGATGGGCTTCTATCACACTTTCCAGTTCCAGGTGAGTATAAATCACCAGCTTTCTGTTGGCCACAGGACAACTGCACACAAATGCATACCTGCCTGGTTTTTCAACTCAGTGTAGTTTGGTGGGCTAAAAATGTGACTTGTTTCTCTTTAGGGAACCTGTGCTTGTGGAAACTTTGCTGCACCTAGGTCAAGTTACTGTGATGTGTTCACCACTCTTCAAATATGGCCCACAACTCCATCCTGAGAAACAGGTGAGAGGGATGCAGCTGCTGATTCCACATCAGCTTTTCTGCCCTCAAGCTGTCATTGCTTGTCACAGGCATATTTCATTCTGTAATTTAAATTAATTATAAAACTGACCATAGTCCAAATATGAATGTGCTTGCTTTGAGGATCATTTTCTACAGCAGTACAGAGTATTACTTCAAGGAGACGTGTGAGAGATACAACCACATTGCTATCACTTGTAGGAATCAGCTCCTGAAAAGTAAAACAATAAGAATGTTAATCTTTTTTGGAAAGAGAAAAATGAATATTTCCTTTTAAAAACTGACAAAATGTGGGGCTGGAGCAATAGCACAGAGGATAGGGCATTTGCATTGCATGGTCAACCGAGCACCACTAGAGTGCAAGAGCCTGACGCAAGATCCTGAGTGCAGAGGCAGGAGTAACCCCCGAGCATTGCCAGGTATAACACCCCCCCAAAAATGACAAAACATGTTTTCAAAAGATCTTTTGAGGGCCAGAGCGATAGCCCAGCAGGTGGGGGGTGTTTGCCTTGCATGCGGCCGCCCATGCCTGCCCATGCCGGCCCGGGTTTGATCCCCGCATCCCATATGGTCCCCCGAGTACCACCAGGATAATTCCTGAGTGCAGAGCCAGGAGAAACCCCTGAGCATTGCAGGGCATTGCAGGGCGTGTAGTGTTTCAAAAGATCTATATATATATATATATAATATCTTTTGAAACACTACAACTTACTGAATTCAAATGATAGACCTGATAAAAATATCTTAAAGTATTTTAGCTGTACATATTGGATATACAATTATACATAACAAGAATTCTTAGAATCTTAGAATTGAGAGTAGTTATTATACAACAATAAACAAAGTTCTAGGAATAAAATTTAAGTCATTTGTTCATATATTCATTTATTTAGTAAAAATTTATGAAAAAAAGTTATATTATATACCAAGCTATAATATGTAGAAATCTCAAATGGAGTGATTATTAAAATTCAATGGGAAGAATATGACATAATAATGACATAATAGATGAAGTTATAGGTGGTTGGCAGGTGATAAGAGTAAAAGTGAAAAATGATTTGTCTAGACCCTGGGAGGACAAATTTTGAAATGGAAGAGTAATAACTCAAAAAGACTTCCCAGAAGAAGTTGAGATGTATTTGGAATGAAAATGTTAGCTAGATGAGTAAGGGGGGTAAATTCCCTAGACACAAAAGAAAATATGAGCAGACACACCCAATAAGTGCATTCTATCGTACACAAAATTAGTGGGAATAAGAAATAGCAGGAAATGAGGGTAGAAAACAGACAGGGTTTTCCCTGAAATACTTTACAGACTACTAAGCATCTTCTGTTACGAGTCGCCTGAACACTGCCAGGATGATCTCTAAGTGCAGAGCCAGGAATAAACCATGACCACCAAAACAGACCCAACACCAGAAAAAAAATGAGGTTGTAGAGATAGTACAGAGGGTAAAGGCCAACCCTGGATCAATTCCCAGCAACACCAGGAGTGTCCCCTCAAAAATAACCCCTAAAAGCAAACAGGGAAAATTTTCTTGACATTGACCTTGGCAATATAGTGACATATATAGGAAAACAAGCTTTTGGATTGTGGGAGCAGACAGCTACTGGGTTCTCTGTTTTGGTGGACATTGGGATAACCCACCCCCTGGCATATATCCTGGCCTCACCCCCAAATATTTTTTTAAATATTTTTAATTTAATATATCACCATATCCCTCACGGAACGAGCTCAACCCAAGAGAAAAACTGATCTCTCCCGTTCAGCAGTAAATGCATGCGAAGAGAGCCTACTACTGAGAGTATACCACCCACACGGCAGAGCCTGGCCTGCGTAGTGTTTTGATGTGCTAAAAACCGGTAACAATTGAGAGTAGTTATTATACAACAATAAGTAGTTATTATGCAACATAGGAATGACCAGTAACTAGTCATTCCTATGACCTGAAGGAATGGTCTGAGGCTATTTGTGTTCCTGGAATGAGCAGATGCCCTTGGGCTACACTAGCACATAACAGGCCAAATGGAGATGTTACTGGTACCCACTTGAGCAAAACGATAAACAGGAAGACAAGTGATACAAGTGATGATAGCCAAAGTTTAGGCAATCAAAGAAAAAAATAAGTGAACAGTATCAAACTAAAAAAAATGCACAGTATTTAAAAAAAATTTCAAGAGCAGAAAAAAAAACCTTTGAACTGAGAGAAAATATTCATAAATTATATATCTGATAATATGGAAAATAATAAATAATTTGTGATACTAATAGTGAAAACCAAACAATTCAATATAAAAGTGGGGAAGGGGCTTGAGAAAGAGTGCACTTATCCCAAGTGCATGTGGTACACCCCACTTCAAATCCCCAGTACTACATATGGTTTCCGAGCATGGCCAGGGGTCACTCCTAAGCAGTGATTCAGAAACAGTCACTAAGATCGTGCAGTCTAACCTCCCCAACATGGAAAGGAACAGAATAGATATTTTTCCCAAAGGATACATACAAACTGCTAAGAGATTGTGAAAAAAAAATCAGTATCACTGATCATCAAAAAAGACAAAACAACTCACAATGAGATTATTCCCTCACAAGCTTTCAGGATGGCCATTATATAAAAAAAAAAATTTTGGAGCGTTGCTTAGGATGCAGGGCAAAGAAACCATTTGTGCAATAATGATGAGAATTAAAAAATGATGTAATCATTACAGAAAACAGTATAAAGGAGTCTAAAAATAAATAAAACTACAAAAACACATTCTTCCCTGGGGGAAAAATAAGCACCTTTGGGGCAAGAACAATAGCACAGCGGGTAGGGCATTTGCCTTCCATGCAGCTGACCTGAGTTCCATCTTATTCCATATGGTACCTGAGCAGTGCCAGGAGTAATTCCTGAGTACAGAGCCAGGAGTGACCCCTGAGTATCACAGGTTATGACCCCCAAAAAAAAAAATAAAGTACAATAAAATAAGCACCTCCTAAGAAATCACTGAGCTTTTATGTTCATTGCAGCATTATTTACAAAAACTAAAGTATGAAAGCTAAAATTTTTGTTAGCAGTTGCATGGCTAGACAAATTTGGAATATTTATTTATTTATTTATTTATTTATTCGTTTGTTTATTTATTTATTTGCTTTTTGGGGTCACACCCCACAATGCTCAGGGTTTTCTCCTGGCTCTGCACTCAGGAATTAACCTGGTGGTTCTAGGGGGACCATATAGGATGCCGGGATCGAACGCCTCTACCCGCTGGGCTATCGTTCCGCCCCCAAATTTGGCAAATTATAAACAAGGAAATCTTATTCTGTCTTTTTAAAAGAAGATTCTGAAGGGGTTAATACCCAGGATATATCAGGCACTGGTAGAACTTTACAAGAAGAAAACAAACAACCCCATCAAAAAATGGGGGAGAAGAAATGAACAGAAACTTCAGCAAGGAAGAAATTCGAATGGAAAAAAAAATATGAAAAAATGTTCATCATAACTAATCATCAGAGAGATGCAAATCAAAACAACAATGAGATACCACTTTACACCACAGAGACTGGCACATATTCAAAAGAGCAAGAACAACAAGTGCTGGCATGGATGTGGGAAAGGGGAATGCCGGCTGGTACAGCCTTTCTGGAAAACAATATGGACATTCCTCAAAAGACTAGAAATTGAACTCCCATTTGACCCAGCCATACCACTCCTGGGAATCTACTCTGGGAAATCAAAAATACGCAGTGGAAACACCATCCCTACTTTTATGTTCATAGCAGCATTATTCACAATAGCCAGAATCTGGAAACAACCAGAGTGCCCGAAAATCGATGACTGGATAAAGAAGCTTTGGTACATCTACACAATGGAATACTATGCAGCTGTTAGGAAAAATGAAGTTATAAAATTTGCCTATAAATGGATGGACATGGAGAAGATTATGTTGAGTGAAATTAGCCAGAAGGAGTGAAACAGATACAGAATGACTGAATTTATTTGCATGGCATAAATATATATGTACATATTATGATACCAATATCCAAGGTCAAGTGAAACATATATCAGGAGGTCTTGTCAAAGGTGGAAATTATCACAAACGTGTGGGAGTCAGAGGTTAGGTAAGACAGAAAATGGAACAGGGTGCTAACAATTGTTGAGGGTACTAATGCCAACCTAGAACTGAGCATTAAAATAGAGGCAAAAAGATACACATGACAACCCTTTAATGTATGTTCTGTAATCCATAGTCTGGAGGGGAAGGAAAAGAGAAAGAGAGAGAAAGGGAAAGAAATAAAGACCCTGCCATGGAGCTGGGCTGGGGGAGGGGGAGGGAACCGGGGACGTTGGTGGTGGGAGATGGGCACTGGTAGCGGGATGGGTGCTGGAACACTGTATGACCAAAACCCAAATATGAACTTTTTAATTGTATATCTTTGTAATTGTAAAAATTAAAAAATTTAAAAAAAAAAAAAATAATAATAATTATTTATATATTATACATTATGTATAATATATAATTGGTTATGTTATATATGATATAATAAAATTGTATATATTATATGATATATAATTATATATTATACAATATATTTTATAATTATAAAAAAATAAAAAAAAGAAGATTCTGGGATGCCCTGGGGTGACAAGCCATAGCATGTGGGCCTCCACGTGCCTGGGGAAGCTGGAACTCCGCTTTCTCCTGGCTAAGCTGACCAGGGGACTCCCGGGAGGACAGATGGGTTTTTGGGAGTGGGCCCATCACCTCCGGGGGGTCCCGGAAGCAGCCGGATGAGACTCGCCCACCACACTAGCCACCACCTTCGCTGTCCGGACGCTGGAATACTACCTCACGACCAGATTAACAGAGCAAAACCAGTTCGAGCCCAGGTTGCGGCCACAAGCGGACGTGCAGTCCACCAAAATAGTGGAAACAGTAATGTCCTTTATTGCACTGCATTCCACGATGTGCAGGGAAAGTTTGGCCGGAGGGAGAAATAGAGAGGAGAGAGAAGACATACAGAACCCGCCAAGTAGTTGAGGTGTGGGAGGGGGCAGGGAGGTGGGGACATTGGTGATGGGAGATGGGTTTGGTTGGAGGGATGGGTGTTGGAACGCTGTGGAACTAGAACTCTGCATGAGCATCTTGCAATTGTATGTCTAAAATGGTGTAATAAAATTTTTGGGGAAAAATAAATAAATAAAATAATTAAAAAGAAGATTCTGCCATTTGCAATATAGATGAACCTTGAGGAGATTATGTCAAATTAAACAAACCAGACCCAGGACTACATAGCATCACTTATGCCAGGAATCCCTAAGACTTGAGTACATAGAAGCAGAGAGTAAACGAGAGCTTTAAAGGGACAGGAGTGGGGAAATGGAGGAAGTGAGACAAAGAGAACAAAGCTGCAGTTACCTAGAATGAATAATCCTAGAGAACTACTATATAACATAACTATAGTTAATAATACTGATACAATACAGATTAGTATCATAGAGTTTTTCTAAAAGGATAGATTACAGGTGCTCTATGGCAAACAATTCCTCCAAAAAGGCTGGTGTGGCCATACTAGTATCAGATAATATAAACTTCAGGCTGAAAAAAGGTTAGAAGGGACAAAGAAGGCCATTTCTTTTTAATTAAGGGATATATGCACCAGGAAGAAATTACACTACTAAACATATATGCGCCCAATGAGGGGCCAGCAAAATACTTAAAACAACTGCAGGAGACCTCAAAGAAGACATTAACAGTAGCACAATAAGAGTTGGAGACTTCAACACTGCTCTATCAACTATGGATAGATCAACAAGACTGAAACTCACCAGAAAATATTGGCCCTGAAGGAAATGGAAGAAAGAGAGCCAGTGGATACATACAGGGCTTTTCATGCCAAAAAAGCTGAATACACATTTTTCTCTAGTGCACATGGAACATTCTCCAAGATAGGCCACATGCTGAGCCACAAAGCATACCTCAATAAAATAAAAAAGATAGAAATTGTGTCAACTATCTTTTTTAGACCATGATGCACTGAAAATGGAAGTTAACCGTACACAGAAACAGGGAGTCAAACCAAACACCTGGAAACTGAACAGCTCACTGCAAACAACCAATGGGTCATAGAAGAAATCAAACAGGAAATCCAAAGATTTCTGGAAACAAATGAAAATGAAGACACCAACTATAAGAACTTGTGGGACATGGCAAAAGCTGTGCTAAGAGGAAAGTTTATAGCTCTGCAAGCATTCATCAGGAAAGAAGAAAGGGCCCACATAAATAACCTGACTACACAGCTGAAGATATTAGAAAAAGACCAACAAAAGGAGCCCAACCCAGGCAGAAAAAAGGAAAGAATAAAACTTAGAGAGGAAATCAATGAGCTGGAAACAAAAAAAAAAAAAATCCAAAAGATTAATGAAACCAAGAGTTGGTTCTTTGAAAAAAATAAACAAGATTGGCAAACCATTGGCAAGACTTGTAAGGACAGGGAAAGATAAATAAACAGAATAAATAAACAGAATCAGAAATAAAAATGGTAACATCACAACAGAAAGCACAGAAATCCAAAAGACCATCAGAGATTTCTTTGAGACCTTGTATCCATGAAATATGAGAATCTAGAAGAAATGAATAAGTTCCTGAAGTCCTATAACCTCCCATGGCTGAATTAAGAAGACCTGCAATACCTGAATAAGCCTATCACCATCGAGGAAATTGAAACAGTAATTAAAAGTCTGCCCAAACACAAAAGCCCAGGTCCAGATGGATTCACTAGTGAAGTCTAGAACCCCCCACATGATGGATACTATCTCAAGACCAGCTCAGAGCAGCCGAGTTCGAGCCCAGGTAGGTGGATCTCAGAGGTAGAAGTCACCAGGCATTCCTGGAGATGGAGTTGGGGTCCCCATTCCCCTCTCTGATCTGTCCCAGAGGCCTGGTGGCCCTGCCCACCCATGAACTGCCTCAGGGCTCTCGGTCATGATGAAGAGACTCAGACGCACCAGGGAGAGCTGCTATCCGGCTCTCCCTAGCTCAGCTGGACCATGAGGCTCCCAGGAGGCAAGATGGGTTTTGGGAGTGGGCCTATCACCTCTGTAGGGTCTCAGAAGAAGCTGGATGAGAGTTGCTCACCATAATAGCTGCCATTGTTGTGGTCAGGACCCAGTACATCAAACTAGTGGAACCAATCATGTTCTAGAATATATTACAATCTACAATGTGTAAGAAAGGGAAGCGAGAAGGAGAAAGAGAGAGACTGGGAAAGAGAGAGAGAGAAAAAGAGATAAAGAATCTGCCATGGAGGCAGGCTGGGGGAAGGGGAGGGAGGTGGGGACACTGGTGATGGGAGATGGGCAGGGGTGGAAGGATAGGTATGGGAACACTGTAGAACCAAAATTCAAACACAAGCATCTTGTAATTTTATATCTAATGGTGGTATAATAAAATATTAAAAAAGATCAATCCACAGAAATGATGGTACTATTCTTATAGAATAATAATATAGTCTTAAAAAATGTTACCTTTGGGAAGAATTGGGTAAAATATATATGGGTATTTGTCTAATTTTCCTCTTACAAGACAGGTCTTACTAGTTATTATCAAACAAAACATTTCGATTTTTATGCAAGTAAATACTACATGTCTAAAAGAAGAAACTGATTTTAGCTATTTATCCTATCAAGTGACTTTACACCTAGTTAACTTGAATAAAATGAAAGAAATTTGAGTATGCCAAAGAACTATAGTGTACCTTTAACTTTTCTTACGAAGGTTTAGCGCAGGCACTATTAACCAGTCAAAAAGGTCTCTCAGAAGAGTTCTATGTTCTGGTTCCTGCAGAGGTCCTTTCAGTGAATTTAACCATGAAGACACTAGTGGTTCCCACCCTAACTGTGATGGCTCCAAATAAATCATGCCACAGCGGCTTACAGTGGCTGGCTAGAGAGAAAAAAAAAAAACACAATTTCTTTTTCCAATGTACTTTAAATTAGCAAAACTTTATACAGGCGATTATTAACTACTACTTTACATCATTTGTAAAGCATTTCATGATCTAGTTCCTATCTTTCTCTATAGCCTCATATATACTATTTGTGGCTTTTTTGTCATGATTTGAAATGTTCATCCCCAATCAATTTCCCTGGAGAAACAAGATCCAACAATCTAGTATGATCACCCTCCTCCCTCCATGTTCTTAGGGTACTTATCTGTAGCTCTAATTTGGAATTACTTACTTTATGCTTCATATCCTCCCTAAAAACTGTGTCCAGTTTTATTATAATTTCTAAAGTGTACCTAATTTTAGAAATAAATATGAGGCCGGAGTGATAGTACAGTGGGTAAGGTGTTTGCCTTGCATGTGCCCAACCCAAGTTCAACCCCCAGTATCCCATATGGTTCCCTGAGCATCACTCAGGAGTAACCTCTGACTATTGCCAGGTGTGACCCCAAAAAATGAAAAAGTAAATATTTTTAGTAAAATAAAGAACATCTGAGGAGACATCTGAATAATTTCTCCACTCATAAGACAAAGCTAAAAATAATTATTTTTCAAACAATTACTTAAATGTGTATTCATTTAAATCTTAAAGTTTACATATAAACTTTATTCTATTTATAAAATAAATAGAGACTTGCAGACATGGGGCATAGCTTCTACTGGCTCTCCCTGTGACCAGCCGCTCACAAGGCACCCGGCAAGGATGATGGGTTCTAGCTCTGGCCCACCACCCCAGCAGAGCCTCGCAAAAAGCCAGACTATCCCCCACTTCATGAGGGCCTCCATTTTCCATATCTGGACTTCTCTCTAGTCAGAACTCCACCCAGCAGACCAGCCTATCACAGCCCAGCTCATCGAGTTCCACCCTGCAGCAGTCTTTCTTAAATCCGGCTCAGGTATGCCAGGCCAGAGACTCGCAGACATGGGGCAGAGCTGCTACTGGCTCTCCCTGTGACCAGCCACTCACGAGGCGCCGGGAAGGATGGTGGGTTCTAGCCCTGGCCCACCACCCCAGCAGAGCCTCGCAACAAGCCAGACTATCCCCCACTCCATGAGGGCCTCCATTTTCCACATCTGGACTTCTCTCTGGTGAGAACTCCACACAACAGAAAAGCCTATCACTGCCCGGCTTGCGCAGCCACAAGCAGCTGGTTTCATCAATAAGTGCTGGACTTATAGATGCCTACAAGAGTATGCTACCTGCACGGCAGAGCCTGGCAAGCTACCCGTGTTGTATTTGATATGCCAAATACCAGTAACAATTATAGACCTCATTCCGGAATGGACTGAGGCTCTTTATGTTGCTGGAGCATGCAGATGTCCTTGGGCTCTACTCACATGATATAGGACATATGGAGATGTTACTGGGGTCCGCTCGAGCAAATCGATGATGAACGGGAAGACAGTGATACAGTGAAAGAACAAATAAACTGTTTCACTAAATAATGAACTTACTGAGGCCTGAGACAGGTCCATTGCTTCAAAGATGAGGCTCATCTGAGGAGACATCTGAATAATTTCTCCACTCATAAGACAAAGCTAAAAACAATTATTTTTCAAACAATTACTTAAATGTTTATTCATTTAAATCTTAAAGTTTTCATATAAACTTTATTCTATTTATAAAATAAAGCATCTCCTATAATATAAGGAATAGTATTAGGAACAAATTTATAAAATTTTCATTGTAGGTCATGCTGTCAATTATTTACTAGTTAAATAAATATACAATATCTTTTGAGTATCAACCTTTCCATTTAAAACAAAAATAATTTCTTTCTCAGGGAACAGAGGGACAAGGAACTACATGGAGTAGTTTTATAAATGGTAAAATCCTATACAAATAAAAGCTTTGTTTCTAATTAAATGCTCTTTAAGTTATAAGACTTTTTAACAGGAAAGAGAAAATTATAAATACTCAAAAATCTACCCTTCCAGATTTAACCAATGTTAATATTTTGCATATATGCCTTATTCTTTTATTCTTTTTAAAAGTATTGTAATGAAGGTGAAACATCACTAACAAAGCAACTAGAAGAAAAGATAAACATATGGGACTACATGAAAATAAAAAGCTTCTGCACCTCAAAAGAAACAGTGACTAAGATACAAAGACAGTCCACAGAATGGAAAAGAATATTCACCCAATACCCATCTGATAAGGGGTTAATATCCAGGATATATCAGGCACTGGTAGAACTTTACAAGAAGAAAACAAACAACCCCATCAAAAACTGGAGAGAAGAAATGAACAGAAACTTCAACAAGGAAGAAATTCGAATGACCAAAAGACATATGAAAAAATGCTCATCATCACTAATCATCAGAGAGATGCAAATCAAAACAACAATGAGATACCACTTTACACCACAGAGACTGGCACATATCCAAAAGAGCAAGAACAGCAAGTGCTGGAGTGGATGTGGGATAAAGGGGACACTCATCCACTGTTGGTGGGAATGCCGGCTGGTACAGCCTTTCTGGAAAACAATATGGACATTCCTCCAAAGACTAGAAACTGAACTCCCATTTGACCCAGCCATACCACTCCTGGGAATCTACTCTGGGAAGCCAAAAATACGCAGTGGAAACACCATCCCTACTTTTATGTTCATAGCAGCATTATTCACAATAGCCAGAATCTGGAAGCAACCAGAGTGCCCCAGAATCGATGACTGGATAAAGAAGCTTTGGTACATCTACACAATGGAATACTATGCAGCTGTTAGGAAAAATAAAGTTATAAAATTTGCCTATACCATTCCCCCTCCATTTTGTCGAGCCTGGTGGCCCCGCCCAGGAGCTGCCCTGGGGCCATCAGCCATAGCATGAAGAGCCTCACAAGCGGCTGGGGAGGCTGGAACTCGGCTCGCCCCGGGCCCAGCTGACTATGGGTCCCCAGGAGGGCAGATGGGTTTTGGGAGTGGGCCCACCACCTCTGGGGGTCCCAGAAGCAGCCGGATGAGACTCACCCATCACACTAGCCACCATTTTCGCTGTCCGGATGCTGGGAAACTGCCTCACGACCAGATTAACAGAGCAAAACCAGTTCGAGCCCAAATATTGTCCAAATATTGGCCGCGCAGTCCATTAAAATAGTGGAAACAGTAATGTCTTTTAATGCACTGAATTCCACAAAGAGCAGGAAAGTTTGGTGGGAGGGAGAGATAAAGAGGAGAGAAATGACATACAAAACCCCGCCAAGTAGTTGAGGTGTGGGAGGGGGAAGGGACGGGAGACATTGGTGATGGGAGATGGGTTTGGGTGGAGGGATGGGTGTTGGAACACTGTAGAACCAAAACTCTACATGAGCATCTTTCAATTGTATGTCTAAAATGGTGTCATAATATTTGGGGGGGAAATAATAAAATAAAAATTGAAAAAAAATTTGCCTATGGACAAATGGACATGGAGAAGATTATGTTGAGGTGAAATTAGCCAGAAGGAGACAGATACAGAATGACTGCATTTATTTGCATGACATAAATATATATGTACATATTATGATACTAATATCCAAGGTCAAGTAAAACATGTATCAGGAGGTCTTGTAAAAGGTGGAAATTATAACAAATGTGTGGGAGTCAGAGGCTAGGTAAGACAGAAAATGGAACACTGTACTAACAAATGTCGAAAGTACTAATACCAACCTAGAACTGAGCATTAAGTACAGGCAAGATACACATGACAACCCTTTAATGTATGTTCTGTAATCCATAGTCTGGAAGGGAAGAAAAAAAGAGAAAGAGAGAGAAAGGGATAGAATTAAAGAACCTGCCATGGAGGCGGGCTGGGGGAAGAGGGAGGGAACCAGGGATATTGGTGGTGGGAGATAGGCACTGGTGGAGGGATGGGTGCTGGAACACTGTATGAACAAAACCCAAATATGAACTTTTTAATTGTATATATTTGTAATTGTATATCTCACGGTAGTATAATAAAATACCTTAAAAAATAAAAAGTATTGTAACGACTTGTTGGCAGATATGGCATCTGATATCCAAATATGTTAATATTAATTTCTGAAAGTAAGAATTTTTCTATATAATCATAGTAACATCACAATTAATAAAATCACCAACATAAAATATTAAAAAAATAACCAATAATCTCTTAATCTCATGTAAGAGTCAATAATCAAAAATTTTTAGTAGTACAAGAAATGTCGAACCCAAGGCCTCACACAGGTGAGGCATGTGCTCTATCACTTGAGCCACATCCCTGGACCTAGAAGCATCTTTTCAATTTCAAATTCAAATAAAAATTCAACCAAGGACAACCATGTATTTACTATTATTTATTTTTATTTACTTATTTGGACTCAGATACACAGGGCAGAGCTGCTACTGGGTCTCCCTGTGCTCAGCTGATCATGAGGTGCCCAGGAGGAAAGGCGGGTTCTAGCCCTGACCCGTCATCCAAATAGAGCCTCACAAGAAGCCAGTGAAACCCCCACATCCTGAGGGCAGTCATTTTCAACATCCAACTCTACAGGTCCTCACTGCTCCACCCAAGAGAAAAGCTGATCTCTCCCTGTTGTGGTTCATCAGTAAATGCATGAACTGAGAGCCTACTACTGAGAGTATCCCACCTGCACGGCACAGCCTGGCAAGCTACCTATGTGGTATTTGATATGCCAAAAACCAGTAACATTATAGACCTCATTCCCATGACCTATAGTAATGGTTTTAGGGCTCCTCGTGTTCCTGGACGAGGCAGATGCCCTTGGGCTACACTGTTACATGACCGGACTATGGAGATGTCTAGTGCTCGCTTGAGCAAATTAACGAACAACAGGAAGACAAGTGATACAAGTGATTGGGGGGGAATAACCCTATGGTATTGGATGCCACAAATCAAACCAGGGTTGGCCATAGGCAAGGTAAGCACCCTGTCCACTGCATAACCTCTCCAACCCCAACATTGATTTTTTTAATAAAAGAGTACGGCATAATATGGGAAACAACTGAACATAGTTCTATGTTGACTGAGGAGCGTTTTTCTTTTTTTTCTTTCTTATTTTGTCTAGTGCAATGTCAGGGCTAGGAAAGTCTACTTTTGTGTAAGCCTGGGTTGCAGTCTGAGGTTCATGTTAATTCAACCAGAAATTATGGCTCTGAGTTTGTGTTGCTCTGGATTGCCATGGGAATTTTCTTTTTTTTTTTTAACATTTATTTTTTTTTTTTGAAAATTACAAAAATGTTCATGTTTAGGTTTCAAGCATACAGTGTTCCAGCACCCATCCCTCCACCAGTGCCCACCTCCCACCACCAATGTACCATATATCCCCCCCCTCCCCTAGCCTGCCTTCGTGGCAGGTTCTGTATCCACTGTCACTGTATCACTGTCTTCCCGTTCATCATCGATTTGCTCGAGCGGGCACCAGTAACATCTCCATATGACCTGTCTCATGCAAGTAGAGCCCAAGGACACCTGCTTGCTCCAGGAACATAAAGAGCCTCAAACCATTCCATCAGGTCATGGGAATGAGGTCTATAATTGTTACTGGTATTTGGCATATCAAATACGACACGGGTAGCTTGCCAGGCTCTGCTGTGCGGGTAGCATACTCTTGTAGTCATCTCAAAATCCAGCATTTATTGATGAACCACGTGGTCGCAAGTGTGGCCATGCGAGCCGGGCTATGATAGGCTGGTCTGCTGGGCGGAGTTCTGATGAGTCTCCCCCCCCACCCCCACCCCCGTCATACGCATGTAGTAAATAAAAAACATATCAGAGGACAAGAGAGCTAGTACAATGGGCAGGGCACTTGCCTTGTACATTTAGACTGAGTGTTCTGCGACTCGTTTTAACATCCATAAAATTTTTATTACAATCTTATATTATCAAACAGACCCCAAACAGTATCTATAAAGCTGATAAGAGAATCTAGATAGATTCTAGATAGGAACTTTGTAATCTATACAATCTTTCTTAGAATAAAACATACTTTTTAAACTTTTATAGGCCTATTCATATTTGTGCCTTACATTTTTCTTTATTCTTCTCAATCTTTTATGTTTGTAGTATCTATCTCATGTAAAATTTATTATTTTTTTTTGGCTCTTTGGGTTCACACCCGTCAATGCTCAGGTGCTCCTGACTCTGCACTAAGAAATTACTCCCTGGCAGTGTTTGGGAGATCATATGGGATGCCGGTGATTGAACCCGGTCGATCACATGCAAGGAAAATGCCCTACCCGGCTGTACTATCGCGCCTCTGCGGCATGTAAATTTTTAAAATAGACTAGCCGCGGAATTCCGTGGCAGGTTAGGAGGCTTTTTCTTTTGGTCACTTCTTATCTAAAACATTTTCCTTTTGATCTATTATATCAAAAAAACTGAATTTATCAACTGCTTTTTTTAATGTTAAATTCCTATCCTATCCAGTAGCAAAGACACCCCTATTCTCAATTTCCTTGGAGTTTACCTTTGTAACAATCATCACTTTTCCAAAATGTTAATAAATAGTACTAACTGTACTACTCCATATATGTAAAGATAAAAGGAATAAAATGGTCTATATTATAATTTCTATTACAGATACTATATTGAACAAAAGGAGGAAAACATCTTTTGTTTTCCTTTTTTTTTTTTTTTTTGGGTCACACCCAGAG
>JAJIBD010015918.1:0-13283 GCA_021461705.1 Cryptotis parvus | reverse complement strand
CTTCTTAAGAAGCAGACAATAACAGGCAACAAGATTTCTCCAATATTGGATTTTTAAAATTAACTCAATCTATGATTGAGATCTATCTATCTATCTATCTATCTATCTATCTATCTATCTATCTATCTATCTATCTATCTATCTATCTATCTATCTATCTATCTATCTATCTATCTATCTATCTATCTATCTATCTATCTAAATTTTGTATATAGAAAAAAGTTTAAGTTGCTTGAAACTCATATTTACCTCAACAAGTTGTGCTTTGTTAAGTCCTGGTCTGGTCGGTAGTTTAAAGTGTCTTTTATATCTCCTAAGTGTATTTACTTGTAACTGATACAAATCAACCTAGGGAGAGAAAAAATATGCAAATTAGTTCATGGAATTTGTTGAAAAATTTATCTTTGATATCATGCATTTCAATTTAAAGCCAATATAAATTCAATTCCACTACTTAAAACATCTTTAAAGCAAAATGATAAAGATTGTAATCTTTTGAATAATAGAATCGAGGCTTAGGAACTTTCCCCCCGATTTTTGGGACACCCCTGGCAGGGGAGGGGGTTCTCCTGGCTAGGGTGGCAGACCACCAGAAGTGCCAGGGCCTGACCCCAGGGCTCCAGACTGGGTCTCCCCAGCGCCCCCCTCAACACACATGGAAGACCTGCCCAGGGAGAACACACATGGCAACCACAGGTGGCACTGCATGTTAACAGGTTATATAAATTTTCTTCCATTTTCATATTTTTAAGTATTTATCATTTTTGCTTACATTTCTCCGGAAAGTTCCCGAATGGTCCAGCTGTTTGCGTCTGCACATAACTTCACTTACCTCCGGGGTATCAATCTCCTGAACCGTGAGTCTCCTCCGTCATCATCACTCCCTTTCTCTTTCTTCTGTTTCGAACACTCTGAATTAAGTTCTTGTGATAATCACAAATATACAGATGCCTTGCCTACAAGAGAAACGTTTCAGTTATGGGGAGAGGAACCGGTGTCTCCCGCTTTAATGAAATACACAATCCACAGGCCACCTGAGAAATTATTTGAAAGGTCAATTAAGGTCAGTTTAAACAAACAAAAAAAAGGCTAATTTTTTTTCTTCCACGCTCAAGTCTCCACTCTGTTAAAACATACGGCACCTGGCAATACAGTTCAGGGGACAGCGGGGCTGGAGGGGGAGTGCCAGGAAGAGAGGGAGGGAGGAGAAAAGAATGAGAAATTCCAACGTTCCGGATTTCGTCATGGAACTGCAGTGAGGCTGAATGAGTTAGGTCATGCAGTATTTTTAATAAGAGGAAGATGTAGTCCACAAAGGCCCCCTGCTCGCCGGACAGGTATTTTTCTACTAAAGCGTGGGTTAATGGACAGAGGCTTCCTAATTTCTGATACCAAATTACAACTCAGACACGAACCTACCCATTTCTGCAAATTCACTTCTCATCTCACATCCCAACCATAGACGAATCTGGGTTATGCACGTTGGCGTCTCCAATAAACATACTTATCCGAAATACGTTTCCCTAGCCAGAGCAAAAGCAAAAATCACTCCAGTTTACCTGCTGAGGCTTCTTCCCAAGAACTATTTGAGTAGGTGCTAAGTAGGCCAAATAAACTTTAAAAAACAACGTTCATTACTTTTCAGTCCCGTTCGGTAACATTCAGAACACTGGTCTTTAAACCTTACTATCTTAATCCATTTAAAAAAATATTTTTTTTTAAAGTTAGGCTTTGGAAAACGAAGTTCCTTTTGATTTCTAAACTAAGTGCAAAAGCAAAAAAAAAAAAAAAAAATCGTGCAAGCCCGGGCTGGATTCTGACATCTTGTTATTCATTGACCGCCGCTGCCGGGAAACAAACGGCTGTTTTCAAAAACCCTGCGACAGAGTCCAACGCGCAGAGACGCCCGCCCGGGAGAGGGCACAGGGCGAGCAGCCGGGCAGAGGCGCAGGGGGGCGCCGTGCAGGGCCGCGTCCCCCGGCTCCCGCTGCAGCCGCATGGGGTGGGGGTGCGCTCAGGGCCGGGGTCGGCGGGGCCGCAGCGAGCTCGGTCCCCGACCCATCCCCGCTTTCCCCTGGAGGGGTGCAGGACGCCAGCTGGGGCAGCCAAACAAAGGCGGCGGCTCCAGGCCACCAGGCGCGGCCGGGCTCGCAGAGTCCTGGGGGGGCCCTGGGAGCCGAGGTCCCCTTTGTTTCGTTTCCCGATCGCGCAGGAAGGAGGAAGGGGGAGATGTGAGCGTGTTGGTGTGCTGAGTGCCGTCGGCGTTGGGGTGGCGGCCGGAGTTGCGCCGACTTTGTGGTGGGCTTCCTTCTACGGATCCCACCCGGGTGGGCGCGGGGAGCTGGGGCGGGAGGGAAGGAAACGGGGAGCTCCGAGTCCCGGCGCCGGCGGGGCAAGGTCGTCCCGCCCTCACTTACGCTCTTGTCCAGCTCGATCTTCACCTTCTTCTGCGAGATGCTCTTCTGGATCCTCTTGCTGAAACTGGCGTTGCCCGCCGCGCGTGCCGCCACCGCTCGCCGTCCTCCCGCAGGCAGCACAGCTGCCCGGGCCGGGCCCCGCCGCCCCTGGGGGCCCCGCCGCCGACACCGCCCCGGCGCCCGGCACCTCGGCCCCGCCGCCCGCCCCCGCCCCGTTCCCGGCCGAGGCGGCGGCTGCGGCCGCGGCCACCACGGCGGCCACCGCGGCGGCTGCGTCCCCGCCGCGGCTCATCTCCTCCGGCGTGAAGCCGTTCATGGCTCTGCGGAGCTCGGGGGGGCGCCGGCGCTGACAAGAGATCCCCTGGCAGCTCCCCCCTTTTCTCCCGAGCAGACGCGGCGGGGTCTCTCCGGAACCCTCCCGCGGCGGCGGCGAGTCTCTGCACCCAGACGCTCCGGCCGCACGGTCAGACGCGCAGCGTCGCTGGCCTGCGGGGCTCCGCTGGCCCCGGGACGGTGGACAGGCAGTGCTCGGGGTGGCCGAGGCAGACTCGGGCGGCACCGGAGCAGGAACCCCGCTCTCTGTCACATGGAGACTCTTCAGCAGTTGGACCGCGGCGCCTCCGCCTCCCTCCGGCCCCCGAGCCTGCGCAAGCGCAGCGGGCCCCGCTCCCGCCCCGCCCCGGCCCCTGTGCCGCGGGGCACCACGGGAAAATGTAGTCCGCTTCCAGGGACCCGCCCGGCACCCCGGCGCCGGGGCAGTGAGAAGAACTACAATTCCCAGGCTGCACGCGCGCGGTGACGGCCAGGGTGTGTGTGTGTTTGTGTGTATATGTGTGCGGTTTTTTTTTTTTGTGTGTGTGTGTGTTTGCGTGTTTTAAGCACGAGGAAAACAAGAGGCAAATCTTAGCCAGAGCTTTTCTGGCTTTCTGGGGCTCTCCGGGAAGTTAGGAACTGGGCTTCCGAGTTCCAGGGATTTGGAAGAGTTGGCATTGTGCTGGGAGAGGTCACTCGACTTCCGAAGCGAAGCACACAACGCCAGGGAGGCTAGTGGAGGCGGAGCCTGCCCTCCCCGAGCGCGAGGGAGGGGGAAAGTTTCGGGGGCCGCTGGAGTCTCTGGCAGAGGAGCTGGGGGGGGGGGGGCGGCCACGTTTTCGTGGGAAACCTAAGCGCGGAGGGAATGCGGGCGAGCTGGGCGCTCCGGCCGTCCAGCAGCGGCCACCGCCACCCCGAGCGCTCCGGGCGGCCGGTGCACCTCACGCCCCCGCGCCTCGGCTGCGAGCTGCTGGCCAGCCCTGCCAGGCTGCGGCCCGGGCACGGCGTTTCCTAGGAGTCTCGGGGCGCTTCCCGGGGCGGGGCGACTGACCAGCGGCTGGCCAGGGGCGGCTTCTGGCCGCGCGATCCCGCAGCGCCACGAGCACACACACCCTGCTCGGGGGTCTCTGCTCAAGTATCTGAATGAGGGCGAGGTTTCCTGCCCGGGCCGAGGAGTCGGGAGCTCAAGTGCTGCCCAAACACTTCCCAGTCCTAGGGAGGGCGGCCAGGACCCGCGTTTCCTGGATCCTGCGTGTTTGTGAATTGCGTGTGTGCGTGCGTGCGCGCGCGGTATGTGTTAGGTGAGTGTGCGCCCAAGTGTGTGCATGTGGTGCGTATGCGTTTGTGTGCGCGCTGGGCGCGGACGTGTGTGAGTCTGCACGTTGCACCCGTGCTCGGTGCGTACGCCGGTGCGCCTGAGTGTGTGCCGTTGGTGCGTTTGCGTGGGTGTGTGCTGGGCGCGAGCGTGGAGGAGGCTGGGGTCGCACCCCTGTTCGGCGCGGACGTGTGGCCGTCTGAGTGTGCGCGTGCTTTTGCAGGGGGACCGAAGGGGGCGGCCACTCGCAGAGCTGCCCCCGGGCTGGGGAAATCGCAGCGTAATTGAACTGTCCACGTGCCCCTGCTGGACAATTCCGCTGGTTGCGCCGAAATACAAAGCAGTAGGTTTGGTCGGGTGGTGGGGCAGCGCGTGGAGTCCGTTCACATTTACTCGGTAATTTTAGTGCTAGATCGTTCTCAGAAAGAATGTTCAGATGTTCTGGGCCCTGAAACCCAAAGCCTCTGCTTCCATCTGTGCCCTTCCCTTCCAGGAGCCGGCGGAGTGGGCGGTGCGGAAACGATTTAAATATTACGTAAACGGAGTGGGCTCGAGATGCGGAATGGTAAGTGCTCCGTGCTAATTTTCTTTGCTGTGCCGCCCTGCAGGATGTGTGGTGGCTTGTTGTGTGTGCTCGCTCACCCAGCAGCTGAAATGCGGCTATTATCACCGAAAACCCGATTGTTTTCAGCCAACTTCATAAACCAACACCGAATTCCGTTATTGTCAGCCAAGCTTTAAGTATGTGTGCAACGACCTGGATAGATGACTGATTTTTTAAGTTAAATTTGACGAGGTCTTAAAAATGGCATCTGAGTTTAGATGTACTGGAAGTGTAATTCTAATATTACACTTCCAGGGGATTTCAAAGATGTCATAGAAAAAAAGAATATTGCATCTCTTGATTTTTTAAAAACTTGCTCTTGATGGCATTTTGTGGTTTACAGTGCTCCGTGCCCTTGCACAGAATCCACAGCACACCCCTTGCAGGTATACAAAACTCCCTGTCCGGAGACCCCCACTATGCCTTCCTTTCAAACTATCCCCCAACTCAAGAATAGCTTAATTTTTATACATAAATGATGTTTTGTGTATACTGGATTAAAAATTTTTTACCAATTTGTTTTTTTAAGTCACTACTAGAATAGTTCATATATTTAGTACATACTAATGTGTACTATATATTTAGAGTATAGATAATGCTGACTGAAAGTACTGACGCACAATATGGAATATTGTAGAGTCACGTGGCTGATCCAGCACAGAATGCATGCTGCCCTGGGCTGACCGAGCATGAGGAATAGAACAGGATGGAAGATTCCTTTTTATTGGAGGGGGGCTGTACACGCAGCATTGCTCAGGGATCACTGCTGGTGGGATTGGGGACTATGTGGGCTGGGGAGTAGGACCCCAGCGGGCTGTGTGCAAGGCTAACGCCCTGCCAGCTCTATAATCTGTCTAGCCTCAGATGGATACATTCGGATGCTCCTGCTAGTCATCTCTGGGGAGGAAAGCCACGGAGATAGTATCTAGGAATGGCTTAAAGATGGTTTCTAGGGGCGGAGCGATAGCCCAGCGGGTGGGGCGTTTGCCTTGCCTTGCGGTTGGCCCCATGCCGGTCTGGGTTCGATCCTCGGCATCCCATAAGGTCCCCCGAGCACCGCCAGGAGTGATTCCTGAGTGCAGAGCCAGGAGAAACCTCTGAGCATTGCCGGGTGTGACCCAAAAAAGCAAAAAAAAAAAAAAAAAAATCTACTATCTACAAAATGTGACCAAATCAGTACATGTGTGTATATGTTCTGTTTGTTTTCTATGAATGTAAATGATGAATTGTGACTATACCTTCTTTACATAGTGTTTTAAAATTAAATTTAAATCTTTCATTTATTAAATTAATCAAATTAAAATTTAAATTAAATTAAGATTAAATTTAAATCTTTTTAAGATACAACTAAACACTCAATGATCAGATGCTAGGATATTTTGTAGGCAGGCCTTGAGGATGCAGAAATACAAAAAGGAAGGGTCCTAATTTGGGATTTTACTGGTTAGCAAGGAGACACATAACTTATAAAATATATTTTAAGTTTTGGGAATGTACCTTCCCCCAATTTTTATTTTTTGGCTTTTTGGGGTTACACCTGGCGATGCTCAGTGCCAGTATTCTCAGCTCATCCTGGCTCTGCACTCAGGAATTACTCCTGGCAGTGCTCCCCTTCTCCACATGCTTACGTTAAAACCTACTTCTCAACAGGATGCTATTTGAAGGTAGGTGTTTGGGAAAGTGACTAGGCCAAGAGAAGCTGAGGCCACATGAGTGGGAATAATGATCTTGTAGAGAGACTCTGGAGAGCCCCTTGTTCCCTCCATGAAGTTAAGAACTTAGAAGACAGCAGTCTACGAATGCAGATTCAATACACATGAACAGACATGAATATATTCAATAGACAGGAACAGTAGCATCCTGTTCATACGTGTCTAGGCTCTAGAATGATAAGAAACGAAGACGTTTCTGGGGCCGGAGAGACAGTACAGTGGATAAGGAGCTTGCTTTGTATATGGCCAATCTGGGCTTAATCCCCAGCATCGCATTTGGAACCCTGAGCATCGCTGGGTATGAACCAAATAACATAATTTTTTTGTTTTTTTTTTGCTTTTTGGGTCACACCCGGCGATGCTCAGGGGTTACTCCTGGCTCTGCGCTCAGGAATTACTCCTGGCGGTGCTCGGGGACCATATGGGATGCCGGGGATCGAACCCGGCCGGCATAAGCCGGCCGCGATGCAAGGCAGGCGCCCTACCCGCTGGGCTATCGCTCCGCCCCAACATAATTTTTTTTAAAATAAAGTTTCCATGGTTTGGAAGACACTCATCTATGGTGTTTGTTATAGCGGTCTAAACAGACAGACGTACATGTCTCAATAAAAATTAGAGAAGTACAGACTTAGTAAATGGGGAAATGATTCATTTCTAACAAGTAGAAGACATTTCTGGAGTAAGTGACGTGTCAATCCTCAACACCAGATTAAAGTATTTCTTTAGCGAATCTATTGTTAATGGAAAGATATTTTCATAACCAGAATTCATTGTTAAATTCTATAAAATTTCTTTTTTAGGGCTGGTAAATGTGACTTTTTCCTTTTTTTTTTTTAAATTTTTGGGTCATACCCAGTGATGCTCACAGGTTACTCCAGGCTCTGCACTCAGGAATTACTGCTGGTGGTGCTCAGGGACGTTGGAAGCATGGAGAATGGGATGCCGGAGATTGAACATGCGAGGGCAAACACCCTAACCACTGTGCCATCACTCTGGCCCCCAAATTCCTTACTTTTAAGTATAAAATCATATCTAAGGTTGGAATCAGACTTTTACAGAGTTTCAAGCTTCTGTAATTTGACAATACTTTAAGGGGGAAAAAAAGACAATTTTGAATGCAGAATTAGGTACAGACCTTTAAAAGGGCCTGTCCAAGTGAAATAATAGGAAGTGCACATTTAATAGCTTCATCATAAGTCCATATTGGTAGATGACGAATGATACAGATCTATAAAATCTAAGGGTGATTTTTGATGTCATAATATATTTTGCTTTTTGAAAAGGTTCAATTATTCCTTAAGAGGTATTTTACCAGCACCAGAGAAGATACAGGAGGTAAGACACTTGCCTTTCCTGTAACGGACCACCTGATGTCTCTGAAGATCACCCTGAGCACAGGAGCTGCCCCTGAGTTCAGCACGTGACTTAAACCACCCAGTCAACTGAAAAAATAAAAGGTATTCCCTGCCTGCCCTCCTGCTAGGCAATGTTAGCTGAAGTGGGCAATACCCCAGGTGCTGTGACCATCCAGGGCACGCTAGTAGCCTCAGTTGTAATTGGGGGAGCACTTTGCTTAAAGAAGACAGATTTGGGGGAGATTGGTGCTGAGTTTTGCTGGAGAAAGGGTTTTGGCTCACATCTAGCAGTGGTCAGGGCTTACTCCCAGTTCTGTGCTTCGGGCATCATTGCTGGCAGTGCTCAGGGGGCCATACATGGTGCCAGGGCTTGAACGTGGGTCTACGTGCAAAGCAAGCATCTCACTTGCTGTACTCTCTCTCTGGCTCACAGTAACGTTTTCTTCCGGAGGCGATAGTCCAGCAGGTAAGGCATTTGCTTGCATATAGCCAACTCAGGTCTGCTCCCTGCACCTTGTATGGTCCCCTGAGCCCACCAGGGTAGATCCCTGAGCATAGATTCCAGGAGTAAGTTCTGAGCAGGCCTGGGTGTGGCCTAAAAAGCAAACAATCTCTCCGAAAAAAGGAGCAGTAAACCAGATAAGTTTACTTAGAACCTCTGCTCTAGGGATTTGTCGCATTTTCTCACTATCACTGTCACTGTCTTCCCCGTTCATCATTGCTTGAGCGGGCACCAGTAACATCTCCATATGTCCTGTCTCATGCACATAGAGCCCAAAGGCACCTGCTTGCTCCAGGAACATAAAGAGCCTCAAACCATTCCATCAGGTCATGGGAATGAGGTCTATAATTGTTACTGGTATTTGGCATATCAAATACGACACGGGTAGCTTGCCAGGCTCTGCCGTGCTTCTCACTAGTAGCAAATAAATATACATAGTTCACAAAATGGTTAATTTGTGATTGAAGGTGACATGATTAGGAGTTGAATAAAGGAAAGGTGCTAAAAAATAGACTCAGGAGTCATTTAAAAATGGAACAGGAGGGGCTGGAGGCGATAGCATAGTGGGTAGGGCGTTTGCCTTGCACATGGTGGACCCGGATTCCATTCCCTGGCATCCCATATGGTCCCCCCAAGCACCACTAGGAGTAATTTCTGAGTGCAGAGTCAGGAGTAACCCCTGAGCATTGCTGGGTGTGATCCAAAAAAGGAAATAAAAGGAGCTGGAGCAGATATTTCATTTTTGTCTGTTCTTTGCACACTTACACTGGGCCAACTGAAATTATTTTGCAAAACTGAAGCAAATGATTACTTGAGATCATCCTAATCACAGGGAGACAGAACCAGGGCCTCTTACATGCTAGAGACATGTACGATCGGGCATCCTGGCCTCACAGTTAACTTCTTCCCTGCCTTTTCTAGGTCCCTGGAGCTGCTTTCAGGGACCCTGAAGTTCCAGGGATGGAATCCAGGGCTTCCACAAGCCAAGCCTGTGCTCCAGCTTTGAACCATCTCCTTGACTCCCAAATGAACTCTCTGAAAGCCATTTATATTAGCTCCCTCTTTTCTTCCCATGGAAATGCTATCTTTTGTTCATTTTTCTAAACTCTTTGGGCTTCCACCCAGTCTGTGTTCTTTTAATTGCAATTTCTCTCATTCCAGATACACTTGCTTTGTCTTTGAATTGTGTCATTTTCAGGTTAAAAGTTCAATCTGAGGAGCTGGAGGGATAGTTCAGTGGGTAGGGAGCTCGCCTGGCACATGGCTGACCAGGGTTCAATTCCTAGGATCCCATATAGTTCCCCAAACCCTGTGCACCACTGGATATGGCCCCAAAGAGAAGTTCAGTATGAAAAATAGTCAGTTTCCCCCTCTTCCCAAATACCTGACCTCTAAAAGTAACCCATGTTAACAATTTCTTGAGTTTTCTTCCAGGAAGAAGACTGTATTCATGTCAGTATGTATGAACACTAACATGTGACAGGACACATATGGAAATGTTACTGGTGCCCACTCGAGCAAATCGATGATCAACAGGAAGACAAGTGAGACAAGTGATGCATAGGCCTATGTATGAATAATTCTCTCAGAGCTGAGGATCACACTATTTTGTACCATGTTTCTTTTTTTATAAACTATTTTAGAATGAAGCAAACGAAAGTGCATACAATGTAAATGCCCAGTTTAAGCAGTATGGTAAAATAGACATGGGTATAACTGCTGCCCAGGTCAAGAAACATCTAGGGCAAATAAAAAAGAGACGTCTAGGGTCAGAGGGTTAGTTCAGGGTTAGGGTCTTGACTTCCTCTGCCTGCGTTTGAGTCCCTAGCACCACATACGGTCCTCCAAGCACAGTCAGGAATAGTCCCGGAGCAGCAATGAATGTGTCCCAAAAAGATAAAGAAGGAAGAAAGAGAATATCTGCAGAACTAAGTTTATCGAGAAGGGGAGAGGTTGGTGAGCACTGGTTGACACATTAGTGGAATGGTGTGTGGTTCCGAGTATTGGAACACTGTGTGCCTGAAGTTTGAATATTAACCTTGTAAATATTGTGTTTTGTAAACCACAATTTCTAAATGAAACTTGGGGTTTAAAAGATCCTCTTCATCAAAGCCAGCTTTGTGGGCGGGCCACCTTCCAGCAAACAGGGTTTCAGGCCCAAAAGCTCACCCATACCCTCCCACAACTCTGCTTGTGGTTTAAACTCCCTGGTATAACACCTCTCACCAAGAAACTCGTCATGATTTTAACTGCTGTATTGTGCTTTGTAAGTGAAGTATCAATGAGACAGGAGATGGGACTTCGCCTCGAATCAGGCACCCCCCTCCTTTAAGGATGTTTCTCTCCCTACTCCCCACCCCAATTCTCTGCTCTGGCAAAAACACTAAGAACTGGGGTGTCCAACTGAATGTCCTTCCTTCCTCCCACAGAGCAGATGGTAAGTTAGAAAACACCTTTGAGAGGCAGAATGAAAGAAGATTTTTTGTATCGGACCCACAAATTTTGTACCTAGCCCTGCAGCAGTTTATCCTGACTCTGTGGTCTTCATGACCTCACTTTTTCATTATCATTTTCTAGTTTTCCCTGTTTTTGAATTTCATGTAAATAGAATCACATTCTTTGTTATTCTGTATTCTCTGACTTCACTCCTGGTTTTGGGGCTGGAAAAAGTTTCTTTAAAACATTGTAATATACAAGGTGGTTCATAATTCTGTTGTTTCGTGTATTCAGTGTACCAACAGCAATCTCACTGCCATTGTAACCCTCTCTCCACCAATCTCCCCCAGTTTTCCACCACCCAAACCCACTTCCCCTTAGCAGGCACAAAGTAATTTATATTGTTTGTTATAATATATATCCTACAATGGTGTAACTAAAGTCATTGTCTGAGGATTTATTGAGCTATTTGGTGCTAGTTGAGTCTTCTGTGTTGTTTTCGCTCACTGAGCATAGTGGGTTTCTATGCAATTTTCCCATCTAATTTGCTATGCTGCTCTGGGCTGTCTGTGAAATCAGGAGCCACTTCAGGAGCTGTGGAACTCCGACGGTTCAGCAGCTTGGCATCTCTTCAAGCTGGGAAGCTGGACCGTTTATATGCCAGAGGATATCTGCTGTAAAGGGTAGGGCTGCTGGGTGGGTTAGCCGCTGTTAAGATCCACCTCTATCGTTTAATTTGTTATTTTCATTAGATGTGTAAATTATAATGGATTCATTCATTTTATTAGCAGCCTACCCACTGTTCTATCACTCTGGCCCAGAATATCTATGTTTTAATTATTTTTGTGTTATTGCTTAATTATCTTAGTTGTTTAAATTTTCTTAAGTTTTTTGTACTCCCTCATCAGAACTCCACCCAGCAGACCAGCCTATCACAGCCCAGCAGCCGCAAGGTTCATCAATAAATGTTGGATTTAGAGATGACTACAAGAGTATGCTACCCGGACGGCAGAGCCTGGCAAGCTACCCGTGTCGTATTTGATATGCCAAATACCAGTAACAATTATAGACCTCATTCCCATGATCTGATGGAATGGATTGAGGCTCTTTATGTTCCTGGAGCAAGCAGATGTCCTTGGGCTCTACTAGCATGAGACAGGACATATGGAGATGTTACTGGTACCCGCTTGAGCCAATCGATGATGAATGGGAAGACAGTGATACAGTGATTGTTGGGTTGTTTTCAGATAGGGGCAATACAAAGCATTGTTGACATGAACATGCCTATACATGTTCCCTGATACATACATGCTTGGTTAAGTAAATACATATTTATGGCCATTTACTATCTTATTACTCATAGTGTATACTTTATTTCCAATGTTCTAGATTCCAAACTATTACACTTCCATAAGCAGTCTATGAGTTCCATATCTTGCATGTCACATGATATTATTATGCTTTCTTTTTTTATTTGCAAATTTGAGGACAGGGAAGGAGGGAGAAAAGAGAGAGTAATATGCTCAAGAGAACACAGTCTTCTCCAAAGGCAGAGAGAGCCCCCAGTACATACCAGTGTTAAAGTATGGGGGCATGAAAGGGCACATCTCAAGAGGGAAGATGCACACAACAATGTGCTTGGGTACCATATCTGCTTGGCCGTGACACATGGGAACACGCAGCACATGGGTTCAGACCACACACACACACACACACACACACACACACATATATATATGGAATCTGTGTTTTTGTCTAAGGGCCACACTCTTGGCATAGTACTTTAGGCCTCCAGCACGTAAAACATGCACACTAGCACTTCGAGCTATTCCACCCGTCACCCCTTATTGTGGTTTTATGTGAATATTTTTGATAACCAGTGAGAGTCCAGTTCATTGGTCTTTGTCTTTCCTCCTTGAACTTTCCTATTTAAATTCTTTGCCTATCCCATTGTACTGTATGATTTTCTAATGACTTGTGTTTTGTGCATTCTGGAGTTCTTCGTTTTCACTACAGTGGCAATTTTGGATTAAAGTCTTTTCTTTTTTGTGGTGAGAGAGGGAGGATTCCCAAGCAGTGTTCAGGGGACCTAAGAGCCAATCCTGCTGTCCTCAGGCCAGCAGTATAGACTCGATAGTTAAGTGTTTGACCCCTTGGTGACATGCTGCTCGGACCAGTCAGTCAGCCACTAGCAGTATACCTGCTGGTTTAATGGGGAGGGGGTGGTACAGGGCCTTCCACATGCTACACCTGTGCCCTTTGTGCGATGTTCCTGGGCCCTGGGTTAAAATATTTTAAATAGAAAAATATATTAGTCATTTATAACTGGAGATTTTTTTTAAATTTAATTTTATTATTTCCCCCAAATATTATTACACCATTTTAGACATACAATTGAAAGATGCTCATGTAGAGTTTTGGTTCTACAGTGTTCCAACACGAATCCCTCCACCCAAACCCATCTCCCATCACCAATGTCCCCACCTCCCTCCCCCTCCCGCACCTCAACTACTTGGCAGATTCTGTATGTCATTTCTTTCCTCTTTATATCTCCTTCCCACCAAACTTTCCTGCTCTTCGTGGAATACAGTGCATTAAAAGACATGACTGTTTCACTATTTTACTGGACC
>JAJIBD010015916.1:0-20550 GCA_021461705.1 Cryptotis parvus | reverse complement strand
AGAGAGAGAGAGAGAGAGAGAGAGAGAGAGAGAGAGAGAGAGAGAGAGAGAGAGAGAGAGAGAGAGAGAGAGAGAGAGAGAGAGAGAGAGAGAGAGAGAGAGAGAGAGAGAGAGAGAGAGAGAGAGAGTAGGCTAGTTTTATATCCCTGCAACCCAGACATCCCACTTAAATGGAAAACCATTAGGGTCAAATTCCCTCAGGTAATTTCTCCCAGGACCTCACCTAGACCCTTTGAGATGTTAATGCTGCTGAGCTAAGATTTGCCTTGGAAGTGACCCTGCTGGGTAGAGTGGAGGAGGGGGCTTCTGAGATGAACTATATCTCAGAATACAAAGGCATGCATCTGTACCAAAGAATATCCAATAGCCTGTTAAATATTTCTCCAAGCCTTCACAAAAGTCTCATCTTTACTTCATGGTTGTTCTGTATATCAGCCTTTGAGTTATCAGAGAGAGCCATACTTGCTTTTGCTTGCTTGGACGCAAACAGCATTTTTCTCTCTGATATCTGGAGATCAGGATATGGCAACTGGAATTCCCAAAATGATGACAAAAGGAAACACAAGAAACATTCAGAAAGAGGGCAGTTTATATGTTTCAGGAAAAAAGGAGAAAAATAAAACTGATTGATAAATTTGTCCACATTAAAAATGGCATTGGGTGGCATTTTTAAAACCACTGGAAGGTGTGAAAGGACTCAGCCTATAGAAATATAAGCTAAAGAAAAATAAAACGAGAAAAGAATTATGCTTTTGAAATAAATATGGTAAAAACTCTTTTACCTAACATTTTTTTTTTTGGTACTCTTAGAGATCCATTGTGGCCAGGCAGATATACTGGTAAGATCTAGCTAGTCCCACGATGATTGTGCAGCATGAGAGAATATTTACTGGTAAGATCTCAGCTAGTCCCACGATGTTTGTGCAGCATGAGAGAATATTTTTATCAGCCAGTATAGAATACATGGTCAGACAAGTTGCCACATTCAAACCGTCCTCCTATCTACAAAGTGGTCTGCAGGAGGCAACTCCAGGCCAGCTGCAGAGGCTCTGGGCAGCAGTGTACTGCAACACTCTACTTGATTAAGAATGGTTAAAAACATGTAGCAATCATCACAAATGGACTTTTATTGATTAAAATTATTTTCTAACAATTCTTTTGCTATTCTTCTAAGTATTTTGAACCAAGTAATATGAAATAAATTTGTTACGTGTCTGCCAAGGGGGTCAAAAAAGGCCTAATTTATGACAGGAAAGATATGATTACCACAATAAAATTCAGGTATAAAATAAAATTTAGTGCAACATGTTTTAGATCCAGGGTTGAAAACTTAGCTATGAAAATGAGAATAAGATGAGACTAAACCGAACTAGGTTACGTAGGTTATTGTGAGTAATCAGGCTTTCACTCCATGCCAAATGGAAGTCTTTGGCAAGATTAGGAACAGAGAGGTGACATGATTTGGCTTATATTTTAAAGGGTCCACTTTTGAGTGGGTGGTGTATTGAGAAAATAATGTAGGTAAAAATAGGGAGGTCAGATAAGCTATTAAAGTCAATCTGACTGCTAATTTCATTGAAAATTACTATCATGTTGTTGGAAAGAAGTGACTGGGTAACATATCCGAAAACCTAGTGGCTAAAATCATTTGCTCTTTCTAATCTGATCAGCTGTTTCTTCCTGATGGTTTATTCTAGACTACTTATGTGACTGCATTCCCTGGAATACTGGTTAGAACAAAGCTTCAATATGGATTCTCTCCCATTTAGAGATCCTTGCTTCTCCACCAACTCTCATCCTTCAGGATGGACAAATCTCTGACTTGCAAAGCCGTGTTTTAGAAGGAAAGTCCGTACTGAAAGTATCTTCCTCCAACATTATTCCTTATAACACTTCTGTGACATTATAGTTTCAAGAGACAGGACAAAAGCTACCCGGATACAAATGGTAGGGAAGGAGAGTCCATCTCTTCTTGGGAGGAATAATAAAGTTGCATTACAAAGAAAAATGCATTACACAATGAGGATTTTTTTATTCATATTTTCAGCTAACCAAAAGTAATTTAGTTTTTCTTCATTGGGGAAATTAGGTCCTGGGGGCCTGGGCATCACCCTATCAGTACTAGGCCTTTCAGTGCAGGCCAGGTGGTTCTAGGTGCTCCAGTCTCACCAATGCTGGGGAGCCACCTGGGCCGTACTCAAAAGTGCTCGGGAAGCAACGTGTTGAAGATTGAACTTGGGGTCTCATGTGGCAAGTATGCGCTGTATCGCTTTGAACTCTTTCTATAATCTCAACTATTTAGTATTTGGAGAACATAGTTTGGATATGTTTTAAGAGAGAGAAACATCAGCAATGACTTCTGAGACTTTTGATTTAAGTAATTGGCAGAAAAGGAGATGCGACAACTGGAAAGAAACTTTGAGTAGTTATTTAGGGAGAACAGGAAGTGAAGGTCAGACTCATTACATTGGATCTCAACATGCAGCTTAATATGCTAAATCACTTGAAAAAAAGATAATTAAGTCAGGATTATATAGACAAGGAACATCTGATTCCGGTCCTGTTGTCCTAGTCTTTGACGGGTTGCTAAGATGAGGATTCCGGGCAGGCAGAGAGCAGCAAAAGAATGGTTGACTTTTGTAGGCATGGTGGTATAATAAAAAAAAATCTAAAAAAAATTGGATAAAAAAGATTGATTCAATTAAAAGAAGGGCAGGAAAAGTCCTTTGCATTCTAGAAGGTGAACTTGTTAGTGGCAAAATGTTTTTTTTTTTTCACTATGGCATGGACTAGGTAGATAATGCCATAGGCAGATTCTAGGATAAAGGATGACAAGGGGTTTGTAAGGAAACTTGGGACACAGTGCTTCAGAAACAGACATAATAGCCTGGAGGAAGAACTGTGAGAAGCTCTTAAATAATGATTGCTCTGTTGCAGATTAGGGTCCATATAAAAAAACAAAACAAAACAAAACACCAAGATCTAATCAGAGCTTGATATGTTGAAAAAAATTCCCTTTGCCCACAAAGGGAGGAGTGCAGAGCAAAGCTGCTGCTGGAATCTTATAAACGTGAAGTTTGACCCACCGTTTAAAGCCAATTTATTTTCTGAGTGGGGGGAAATCTTACAGGAGAACATTTGCTTGTCCTCTAGTCATCAAATGACTGTGAATTGTATCCAAGAAAGTGTTGCCAGTGGTACATGGGAGCCATAGAGTGGGAGGTCAAGCGTAGGGACAAGGCGTGCATTTCTAGGATCCCCCTTTAGAGCCCATCAGATCTCAATAGGTCAGGACTCAAAAAGCCAGTGTGAGTTTCCACACTGCATGGACCATCGTTTCTTCACTTCTATCTGAATTTCCCAGGCAGTTGACTGTTCTTGCAGTAAAGAATTTCATGGGATCTCAGGCACTCTGGTTGTTTCCAGATCCTGGCTATTGTGAATAGTGCTGCTATGAAAATAAAGGTGCAGATGGTGTTTCTGCTGTGTGTTTTTGGCTTCCTAGGGTATATTCCCAAGAATGGTATGGCTGGGTCAAATGGGAGCTCAATGTCTAGTCTTTGGAGGAATGTCTATATTGTTTTCCAAAAAGGCTGTACAAGTTCACATTCCCACCAACAATGGATGAGTGTTCCCTTTTCGCGGCATCCATGCCAGCACTTGTTGTTCTTGCTCTTTTGGATATGCTCCAGTCTCTTTGGTGTGAGATGATATCTCATTATAATTTTGATTTGCATCTCTCTGATGATTAGTGTATCTATTGCAATCCACAATGTGTAAGAGAAAAAAGAGAGAAAGAGAGATAGAGAAGGAGAAAGAGATTATAAACTTATCATAGAGGCAGGCTAGGGAGGGAGGGGAGGGAATCAGGGATACTGGTGGTGGGAAATGGGCACTGGTGGAGGGATGGGTGCTGGAACACTGTATGACTGTAACCCAAATATGAACATCTTTGTAATTGTATATCTCATGGTGGTATGATAAAAATATTAAATTAAAAAAATTCATGGGAAAACAGGGTTACATGAATAAAATTTATTTAGAGAAATGTGAGGGAGGAGTTGAAGAAGCATGTATGAAAGTAAATAAAATTTGGAAGAGAGGAAGAAAAAGCAGAGAAACAGAGACAGAGATAAGAGAGAGAGCATGCAGTGTAAAGCAAGGGATTACACAACCCAAGTAAGGGAAAAAGGGAAAAAAAACCCTCTCACAGTAGTGTGCTGTGGGTTTCAAAGTTTGCACTCATCTCTCCAAAGCTGGTCTTTCAGGGACATTCAGCTGGCTTCCCTGCTCCTGACTGGGGCTAGGGTATAATCAGGGTGGGACTGACCACTGAATCTCCCTTGATGGGTTCCTAATGACCCCTGGATGTCTCCAGCTAGTTATCATTTATGAGATGTATTGCCAAGGGGTTTCTTACCAGTTTCAATAGAGAATTGTGTGTATGGCAGGAGCAGGGTTTACTCTATGGTGTTTGAGTCTCCCATGGCCAGCCTCTGTGTGTGCGGGTATGTGTATGTCTGGTGCATCCTTAGCTACTTTTACACATGTGAGCATTGGCTGCAGCTATAGCTGATCTATCTTTAGGTCAAAGGCTCAATAGAGAAGAGAGAGAAACTGATCACTCCTGAGACTGGCATATATCCTGGTTACATTTTACGGAGTATTCTTTATATTCTCCTCCTAGCTGATTTGACAGTCTACCCAAGGGTAGGGGGATGGATTCTATGACCTTTGAAAGTCAATTTTCATCCCAAGATTTTACATTCCAATTATGTCTGATAGGCTATTTAAATAAATGATGGTTTTTCTATTAGGAGAGAAAATTGACTGGAATTCATTCTATTTGAGCTGCAAAAATTTGAAAATAGGTCAACTCTTAATTATCCAGGGTAATAGGGAACATCTTGGATGGATTATCCTAAACCACAGGTAATTAACAAAATGTGCAAATTAGGCACTGATTCATAGCATTCATTAAAATTTACATTTAAACTACTACTTAAGCAGCATACATTTGTAGATGAGCAAATCAACATGGTAAAAATAATTTTAAGATGGATACAGACGTTTTAAAGACCATACAGAGTGCAAAATATTGCTGACATGCTGGACAGTCTAGAATATTTTGTACTCTTCATTCAAAACATCTACCTAGAGTTATGTAGGACTTTGGTAAATTTACCAATTATGTCATTTTTGTAAAGCAACAGGGAAATTTAAAGAGATTTTCCAGGCTCTGGAAACTGCTTGGTGACCCAATTCCAGTGCCAAGCACAGGGCACTCTTTTCCCACCCCCAGCATGTGTTCCTTTCAGATTTCTGGTGCTTCTCCTTGTCTCTCTTCCATGCACTGCCATAAAAGATCTAAAAGCAGCACAAACACTTGAACAAGTGACAAAAGGAAGAGGAAAAAGAAACTCAAGATGTGAAAAAAAAATCACAGGACAATCCTTAACTGATTGGAAAAACCAGAATGTTAATGCCAGTCTTATATTAGTCTCAATATTTGAAAAAAAAGGGCAGTTGACCTAGAAAGAGCTGATATCCTGCCAAATTACTATTAGATCTGATTAATTTCTTTTTTGTATCTCTAAAAATCATATGCTAAAATAATTCCTGTTATTAATGAGTTGATTTGTATTGATTTATCAAGTCCTGGAGAGGGTTTGGCACTGGGCTCAAGCTTACAAAGCTGTATGTATTGAGACTTGGTTTCCTTTTACAGCTAATTCCCAGAGAAGTCTATGACAGCAAATGGGATATCTAAGAGAACAAATGGGGATCTGGTTTAAGTCCAGGCCCTATTGACAGTCTGATGTCCAAATCCATGCTCATGTACAAGGTGAGTGATTTTTATTTTTTTAATTTAATTTATTTTTTTTTTCCTTTTGGGTCACTCCTAGCAATGACAAGGAGTTATTCCTGGCTCTGCACTCAGAAATTACTCCTGAACAGTGCTTGAGGGACCATATGGGATGCCAGGGCATTGAACCCAGGTTGTCCACATGCAAGGCAAATGCCCCACCCACTGGTCTATCACTCTGGCCCCTCAAGTGTTTTTTAAACTGTGTCCCTCTCTCTAGGCATTTAACTCTCCTTTCTAGTTCTACCAACCAAGTGAGAAATCTGCTGGGAATTTGTTGAAAAAAAATCCAAATTCTCATTCAGATTTCTAAATACATACTGAATTATATATTGAGATTGAGGCTCATCAGCTTGCTTTAAATGGTCTTATGAGAGTCCCTTTTCTTGGGTAATTCTGCTGCTTGTTCAAAATTGAGGACCTTTACATTGTTCTATCTTCTTTAAAAAAGGATGTTTGTTATTTTTAATTGGAGGAGCAAAATTAACTAACTTGTTTTATGAGGAAAGAGGTCAGTGGTCCAAACTTGGTTGAGCTTTTTTTTTTCTTTCATTGTCATTTTCCTTACTTGAAGTATCCAGGAAAAAATTTCCCCCAAAAAACTTTCAAAGGGGTTGTGGAAATAGTTCAGCAGCTAAACTGACAGCTCGTATATTTTGTACTGAAGATCTAGGCTCTCTCCCAGGCACTACATGATCTCCAAGCAGCACTGGAAATGACCCCCAAAGCACCACTGGAGAATGGCACCAAAACATACAAACAAAAAATACTCCAGAAGAACATCACAGTCTAGTGTTAAAACCAGTGGATAGTATACAAAACATGATTAAGCAAGAGCTTCCATTGAAAGGATATTCATCTGTTGAAGGAAAATATTAAGATTTATATTTAGAGACCAAAGAAATAGCTCAAAGGGATGCTTTACTTGTTGGAAGCCTGTGTTTGACCTCTGGTACCACAAGCTTCTCTGAAAACCACAAGAATGACCTTTGAACTCTTGCAGGTATTGCCTAAAAATAAAAACAATAAACATAATTCTTTGAAAATAGAAGAAAAATATTTATATTTTAACCTAAAATAAATATAAAATTAACTTTACTATCAAAGTGAGTTAGAGTATTCCTCCAAAAACTAGAAATTGAGCTCCTATTTGACCTAACCATACCACTCCTGGGAATATAGCCTCGAAACAAAAAAATACACAGCAGAAACACTGTACTTTTATGTTCATAGCAGCACTATTCACAATAGCCAGAATCTGGAAACAACCAGAGTGCCCGAGAACAGATGACTGGATTAAGAAACTGTGGTACATCTACACAATGGAATACTATGCTGCTGTTAGGAAAAGTGAAGTTATGGAAATTTGCCTTTAAATGGATGGACATGAAAAGGATCATGCTGAGTGAAATTAGCCAAAGGGAAAAGGACAGATATAGAATGACTGCATTTATTTGCGGGATTTAAAAAAATATAGTATGATACCAATATCCAAGGTCAGGCAAAACATGGATCAGGAGGTCTTGTCAAGGGGTGGAATCTACTGCAAGTGTGTGGGAGTCAGAGGTTAGTAAGACAGAGAAGGGAACAATGTGCTAATAATTGTTGCAAATGATAATACCAATGTAGAACTGAGCATTGAATGTAGGCAAAGGGATATACATGATAACCTCTAAATATATGTATTGCAAGCCACAATGTTTAAGAGAAGGAAGAGAGAGGAGACAGACAGAGGGTGGGAGAGAGAGAGACAGAGACAGAGAGAGACAGAGAAGATGCAAAGTGCCTGCCATAGAGGTAGGCTGGGGAGGAGGGAGGGAATCAGGGGACATTGGTGGTGGGAAGTGGGCACTGGTGGAGGGATGGGTGCGGGAACACTGTATGGCTGAAACCCAAACATGAACATCTTTGTAATTATATATCTCATGGTGATATAATAAAATTAAAAACAAAACAAAATGAGTTAAAGTAGCCCACACATTTATATATGAGTATACATATGAAGAGTGAACATGACACTCATATGTCCTGATTCTGCATCATTGCCTGCCCATCATACATGACTGTTGTATGGCAACCACTTGGGCACAATCAGCCTCAAACTTCAGCTTTCATTTGCTCTCACCTATTATTGTTGGTCTCTTGTATCTGCATTCCTGTGAAAATTTGGAAGTGTAAGGCAACTTAACTCATTGTGAGCCAGCAATCAGTGGATAAGTATTTGCTTACCTCTGTTCTGATAGACAACTCTATGGGGCTATTCTGTACAGCTCCTCACAGGGTCTCCAGACTGGTTGATTCCACTGATGCTTAACTGTAACTTTAAGTGCATCATTGTGGGCTCCTTTGGCCTTTCCTTGATTTCATTTTTAGTGCCCACTCCTATTCATATTTGTGGGATCATTGCTAAAAATAAATACATGAAGTCATTGCCTTGGACTCTGGAAAAATCCAAGCTAAGGTGAACACATACCAAAGCATCTTTTTTTTTTTTTTGGGGCAAGTGTTTCATTTTTAATTGACTGTAGCACTTAAAATAAAATACAGTTGGCAAGAACATAAAATACATAAAATACAGTTGGCAAGAACAAATTCAGATGAAAGAACTATTCCATTTTAAAGTTTGAAAAATAGTCTGCATTTGCTAGAAATGTTGAACTTGATCAACATGGTACCAGCTAGCTTTCTCCAGACCCAGGCCTTTTGTTATCTTGTTATTGTTTCAAGGCTTAATGACAGTTGTAAGCTAGAGTTCTAGAGGTGGGGCTGGTTCACCCTGGGGAGATGAGAAGGAAACAGCAGTCATATCAAAGCATCTTTATAAAAAGTAAAAGAGGGGCCAGGGAGATAGCTCTAGGGGCTCAGTATATGCTTTGTGGTGAAAACTACAAATAGATTTATGGCCTACAAAGAAACAAAGGCTAAAAACATTTTGGAGATATTTTCTCTAAAATATTTTCAGCTTTGCAGAGGATATTTAATGTATTATTGTTCATATTATACATATAATATACCTCTAGGAGAGGGTGCCAAAAATACTTCAGGAAAAGAAAACTTGTAAACAATTATTGTACCTCACCATGGGGACATTAAGACCTTTCTGAGGGCTTACTAAGCTGCGGTTGCAGCTCAGTAAATTGAACTTCCTGTGTTAACCTTTTCTTTTCTTTTCTTTTCTTTTCTTTTCTTTTCTTTTCTTTTTTTTTTTTTCTTTTTTTTAAGTATTTTATTATACCACCGTGAGATATACAAATAAAAAAGATATACAATTAAAAAAGTTCATGTTTGGGTTTTGGTCATACAGTGTTTCAGCACCCGTCCCTCCACCAGTGCCCATCTCCCACCACCAACATCCCCGGTTCCCTCCCCCTTCCCCCAGCCCTGCTCCATGGCAGGTTCTTTATTTCTTTCCCTTTCTCTCTCTTTCTCTTTTCCTTCCCTTCCAGTCTATGGATTACAGAACATACATTAAAAGGTTGTCATCTGTATCCTTTTTGCCTCTATTTAATGCTCAGTTCTAGGTTGGCATTAGTACCCTCGACTATTGTTAGCCCCCTGTTCCATTTTTCTGTCTTACCTAAACTCCTGACTCCCACACGTTTGTGATAATCTCCACCTTTGACAAGACCTCCTGATATATGTTTCACTTGACCTTGGATATTGGTATCATAATATGTACATATATATTTATGCCATGCAAATAAATGCAGTCATTCTGTATCTGTCTCTCTCCTTCTGGCTAATTTCACTCAACATAATCTTCTCCATGTCCATCCATTTATAGGCAAATTTTATAACTTCATTTTTCCTAACAGCTGCATAGTATTCCATTGTGTAGATGTACCAAAGCTTCTTTATCCAGTCATCGATTTTCGGGCACTCTGGTTGCTTCCAGATTCTGGCTATTGTGAATAATGCTGCTATGAACATAAAAAGTAGGGATGGTGTTTCCGCTGCGTATTTTTTGGTTTCCCAGAGTAGATTCCCAGGAGTGGTATGGCTGGGTCAAATGGGAGTTCAATTTCTAGTCTTTGGAGGAAAGTCCATATTGTTTTCCAGAAAGGCTGTACCAGCCGGCATTCCCACCAACAATGGATGAGTGTCCCCTTTTCCCCCACATCCACGCCAGCACTTGTTGTTCTTGCTCTTTTGAATATGTGCCAGTCTCTGTGGTGTAAAAGTGGTATCTCATTGTTGTTTTGATTTGCATCTCTCTGATGATTAGTGATGATGAGCATTTTTTCATATGTTTTTTGGCCATTCGAATTTCTTCCCTTGCTGAAGTTTCTGTTCATTTCTTGTCCCCATTTTTTGATGGGGTTGTTTGTTTTCCCTCTTGTAAAGTTCTACCAGTGCCTGATATATCCTGGATATTAACCCCTTATCAGATGGGTATTGGGTGAATATTCTTTCCCATTCTGTGGACTGCTTTTTGTATCTTAGTCACTGTTTCTTTTTGAGGTGCAGAAGCTTTTCAGTTTCATGTAGTCCCATATGTTTATCTTTTCTTCTAGTTGCTTTGTTAGTGATGTTTCACCTTTGAAGATGCCTTTAGCTTCAATGTCGTGGAGGGTTTTTCCTATATTTTCTTCAATGTACTTTATGGATTCAAGTCTGATATTGAGATCTTTAGTCCATTTTGATCTGATTTTTGTGCATGGTGTTAGGACACAGGTCCAAATTCATTTTTTTACACGTTGCTGCCCAGTTTTCCCAACACCACTTGTTGAAGAGGCTTTCCTTACTCCATTTTAGACTCATTGCACCTTCTTTTTTTCTTTTTCTTTTCTTTTCTTTTCTTTCTTTTCTTTTCTTTTTCTTTTTCCTTTCTTTTCTTTTCTTTTCTTTTCTTTTCTTTTCTTTTCTCTTCTCTTCTTTTCTTTTTTTCTTTCTCTCTCTCTTTTTTCAGTCAAGCTTAAATGGCTTCACCCTTACATTCCATTCCAATCGAATGTAAGTATTATAGAGTTTGGAGATGTAGCCACAAATGTGGCCACACAATCAAGAAGATCCAGAATATTTAGCTGGAGAGTGATCTTATGTGGTGGAGACAGTGAAATGAGGGGTGTGGCTGCCAGGGCTTTTGGAAGTACAAGGAGATAGAGTGAGATTGCCAACCCTGACTCTGAGAAGGCATGGGGTTTCAGCCAACAAGAACCCAGTATGCCTAAACTTTTTTTGTCAGTTGGCATCTCTGTGGAGTTTAGTGTTGAGGCAGTGGAATTTGGCTGTGAGCATGATGGCAGCTGCTGGGATGTGAGTGAGGCTATTGGAGCTTTAGCAGTGTGGGAACTTGATTCACCCCCCCCCAAGATTGTTCCAGAGATCTCAGCCAGGAACTGTGTATCTGAGAAATTTTTGTGGCTAGTTGATCTTTTTTTTTATAATTTTATTTTATTTTATTTTTTAAATTTTTTATTATACCACAGTGAAACATACAGTTACAAAGGTGTTCATAATTGGTTCTTGGTAATATTGGTTCTTGGTAATACAGTATTCCAGTACTCATCCCTCCACCAGTGCCCCATCACCACCACCACCAGTGTACCCACACCCCCTCCCATCCACTCCCAGGTGTACCTCAGTAGCAGTACTGAGGGGGTACCTCGGTAGCAGGTACCCCCTTTCCCCCTCCTTCTCTCTCTCTCTGTCTCTGCCTCTCTGTCCCCTTCTTTTTACACATTGCGGCTAGCCCTGCAGACATTTAGGGTTTATCATGTAAGTCTCTTTGTGTACATTTAATGGTGAGTTCTAGTCTGACATTACCATTGCTCACACTCAGTAAAACACTGGTATATATTTATATCCTATTAATGAATGCAGTCATTATATATCTGTCTTTTTCCTTCTGACTAATTTCACTCAGCATGATAGTCTCCATGTCCATCCATTTGCAGGTAAATTTCACAATTTCATCTTTTCTGACAGCTGCATAGTATTCCATCGTGTAGATGTACCACAGTTTCTTTAGCCAGTCCTCTGTTCTCGGGCACTTAGGTTGTTTCCATATTCTAGCTATTGTGAATAGAGCAGAGATGAATAAAGAAGTACAGATAGTGTTTCTGCTATGTGTTGTTTCGGTCTCTAGGGTATATTCCCAGGAGTGCTATTGCTGGATCAAATGGGAGCTCAATATCTAGTTTTCGGAGGAATGCCCATATTGTTTTCCAAAAGGGCTGGACCAATTGGCAGTCCCACCAACAGTGGATGAGAGTTCCTTTTTCCCCACATCCACACCAGCACCGGTTGTTCTTGCAATTTTGGATATGTGCCAGTCTCTGTGGTATGAGATGGTACCTCATTGTTGTTTTTGATTTTTTGATTTGCATCTCCCTGATAATTAATGATGAAAGAGCACTTTTTCATATGCCTTTTGGCCATTCGAATTTCTTCTTTTTTGGGAAGCTTCTGTTCATTTCTTCTCCCCCATTTTTTGATGGGGTTGGCTGTTTTTTTCTTGTGAAGTGCTACTACTGCCTGATATATCCTAGATATTGACCCCTTGTCAGATGGGTATTGGGTGAATATCCTTTCCCACTCTGTGGATTGTCTTTGTATCTTGGTCACCGCTTCTTTTTGAGGTGTAGAAACTTTTCAATTTTATATAATCCCATTTGTTTATCTTTATTTGCATTTGCTTGGTCAGTGGTGTGTCATCTTTAAAAAAGACATTAAGGGCATCCGGATAGGAAGGGAAGAAGCCAAGTTGTCACTATTTGCAGATGACATGATATTATACCTAGAAAACCCTAAACTCTATACCAAAAAAACTCCTAGAAGTAATAGATTCTTACAGCAGAGTGGCAGGGTACAAAATCAATACCCAAAAAGTCAATGGCCTTCCTATATGCAAACAACAAAAGAGAGGAAAGGGACATTAAAGAAACTATCCTATTCACAGTTGCGCCACAGAAAATCAAATACCTAGGAATCAATTTGACAAAGAATGTAAAAGATCTCTAAAAGAAAACTACAAAACGTTACTTCAGGAAATAAAGAGGATCTGAGGAAATGGAGACACATTCCCTGCTCATGGATTGGAAGCATTAACATTATCAAAATGGTAATATTCCCTAGAGCTTTATACAGATTCAATGTGGTCCCTATAAAGATACCCATGATGTTCTTCAAAGAAATTGAACAAACACTGCTGAAATTTGTATTTAATAATAAACCCCACAAATAGCAGAAGCAATCCTTGGGAAAAAGAAGAATGGAGGTATCACTTTATCCAACCTCAAGCTCTACTACAGAGCAGTTGCAATTAAGACAGCATGGTATTCGGTATAGAGACAGACCCATAGACCTATAGAATAGAACTGAATATCCTGAAACGCACTGTCAAATATACAACCACTTAATCTTCGATAAAGGAGCAAAAAATATTAAGTGGAGCAAAGAAAGCCTCTTCAACAAATGGTGCTGGGAAAACTGGGCAGCTACATGTGAAAAATGAACTTAGACCTCCTTCTAATGCCATGCACAAAAAGCCAGATCAAAATGGATTATAGATCTCAACATCAGACATGAATCTATAAGGTACATCGAAGAAAACATAGGAAAAACGCTCTCTGACGTCGAAACTAATAGTTGATCTTTCTTGAGAGTTAATTATGTATCACTGGAACAGTGTCAGTAGTTGAGCTTACATGGTGTCAGTGGAGGAATGTGGGTTGGGTATCATTTTTTATGTGCCTATTATTTATAACTTATCCCTTTTTCTCTCACTTGGGCATATGCCTGAAATGAAAGTAGTTTTTTAGTTTGTTTTTTTTTTCTGTTTGTTTTGGGACCATACCTGGTGATGCTCAGGGACTACTCCTGGCTCTGCTCCTCTGAGATCACTCCTGGTGGGGCACTGAGGACATCCATGTGCAGTGCCAGAGACTGAACTAGAGTTAGCCTCATGCAAGGCAAGTGCCTTCGTGCCTGCACTATCTCTCATTTAAGACCTTCATACAAGTCTTAAACGTATAGTTATTATGGTGATATTATCAAAGTTACTTCCATGTGGAGATAGAATTTATCAGAAGTATGTTTTAGTTCTTTATATTAATACCACATTTTTCTCAATGTCTCAAAAATGGATTGCAATGCATAGTTGCGGAGTAATCCTTTGGTTGAGATATTTTAAAAAATATTTTTTAAAAGTTTAGAGCCTGAATGTTCATGCCAACAGTTGTTTCTTCACATTTGAAAACACCATAAACTATTTATTTGTAAGCTGGTCCATCTTTGCCCTAGAGTAAAAGAGAAGAACTGAAATCTGAAATGATGTTATTTCTTGCAAAAGAGAAGCTCAGCTCAGGTTGTTATAAGAAGAGCTCTTCTAAACTGTTATACTTTCCTAAAAAGCTCAGATTCTGTCTAACCATGGAAAACATCAGATAACCCAAACTTGAGGGGCATTTATGAACTATGTGCTCTTTAATGTTATTACAGATTGGGGAGAGATTCTACAGTGGTTAGGGCACTTGCTTTGCCTGTAGCTAAACTTATTTGGATTTCTGCACTACATATGGCCCCTGAGTCCTGCCATGAGTGATCTTTGAGCACAGAATCAGGAATAAGCCTTGAGGTTATTGAGCTGACCCAGTAGCCGTAACTGCTAGGTCAGCTCAATAAAAACAATAACCAAGTGAAGGGGAAAATAAATCAATGTTTAAAGTCTGACGGTCCTAATCAACAAAGTGAGACTGAAAAATTAGTCTGGGATACAGACAGTACAATAAGTAAAGTGCTTGCCTTGCATGCTGCTGGCTTGGTATGATCCCCCACCATCACATATGGTCTGCTTAAGCACTATCAGGAGTGATTCCTGAGCATGGTTAGGTATAGTCCCCAAACAGAACAAAAGTAGAAATTATCTTGGTCTGAGGAGACCAGGTGAAGACATGATGTCTAAATGCACTGTATATAGCTATAATCTGAACACAGAACACTTATAAACAAGCCTGTTGAAATGTGAAAAAAAAGTCTGTAAAAAAAACTAGTTTCTAGTTTTGTGATAAAATGAATTTCTTAATGTTTGCATCTGCACCATGAATTTGTGAGATTAAGAGTTCTGGGTGAAGGGCATGTAGTCATGCTGTACTAGCATAACATTTCTGTCTAAAGAGATTTAAAATTTTTTACATTGCAGTAAATACAGAAATGAAACAAATCAGGGAGAATAAATTCTGACCCATGGCAAAATTTTTCCTGTAGGCAACAATGAACAATTGTTTGAGAAGACATGGTTTGTACAAGTGAAATGTACATTCTTTGTGAAATGTAGAGAAATGACAACTGATTGAAAGCTCTCAGTTAAGAGTCTATCAACTCTATAAAGAACCTATTTATACTGAGAAGACCCAATGCCTCTTCCCCCTCTCATTTAGATATTGTATGTGTGCAGAATTATCTAATTACTTTAAAATGCCATTTAGCTACATCAACAAATCTAGCTCTATTTCTTTTTTTAATTTTTTAAATTTTTTTTACAATTACAAAGATATACAATTAAAAAGTTCATATTTGGGTTTTGGTCATACAGTGTTCCAGCACCCATCCCTCCACCAGTGCCCATCTCCCACCACCAATGTCCCTGGTTCCCTCCCCCTCCCCAGCCCACCTCCATGGCAGGTTCTTTATTTCTTTCCCTTTCTCTCTCTTTTTCTTTTCCTTCCCTTCCAGACTATGGATTACAGAACATACATTAAAGGGTTGACATGTGTATCTTTTGCCTCTATTTAGTGCTCAGTTCTAGGTTGGTATTAGTACCCTCGACAATTGTTAGCACACTGTTCTATTTTCTGTCTTACCTAACCTCCTGACTCCCACACGTTTGTGATAATTTCCACCTTTGACAAGACCTCCTGATACATGTTTCACTTGACCTTGGATATTGGTGTCATAATATGTACATATATAACTATGCCATGCAAATAAATGCAGTCATTCTGGAACTGTCTCTCTCCTTCTGGCTAATTTCACTCAACATAATCTTCTCCATGTCCATCCATTTATAGGCAAATTTTATAACTTCATTTTTCCTAACAGCTGCATAGTATTCCATTGTGTAGATGTACCAAAGCTTCTTTATCCAGTCATCGATTCTCGGGCACTCTGGTTGCTTCCAGATTCTGGCTATTGTGAATAATGCTGTCTAGCTCTATTTCTTCAGTGGCTGAAATGGTGTGTTTGTCGTCTTTTTGTAATTAATTTTCCTATTAGCAACTAGCAGTAAATACTTTTGCTGTTGCCCATGGGATGCCAAGTATTTAAGAGATGAAGCCCCAACTCTAAAGATGGAAGTCCTATTTTTGAAGCATTTAATAAGTCAGAATTCTGCAAAGCTGCAAAATCTGCCCTTGAGAACCCCTGACAACTAAATATTCTTTGGCTTTAACCAATAATCATGCTGTCAGTTAAGTATTTTGCATTTTTAAAAACAGCTGGATAGATTTTTTTTTCTCTATAAATTTCTTGGAGGAGAATTGGATAGGGGAAATTTTTTAAAAAGATGGCTTGCCACATGCCAGAGGCACCAGTCATCACCAGGCAGTTGAGCAGTACTTCCGATTCTGCCTGAATGGAGGGTATGTCTCTTGTGAAGCTCTGAGTCTACATTGAACTCCCCCAGCTTTATTTTTGGACATGTTACATATTAAGTCCAAATATGTACTCAAACCCCTCTTAGGGTCATAGTTAATATTCTCAAAAAGTGCCATTTTGAATCATGAAATTATTTATAATTGGAGATGCAACTTGGTTTAAATAAATCATATTTTCCACTTTAATTATCCCTTTGGAAACCTGGTTGTGATAAATGCCAAGGGATTTTATGCCAGTTCACAGCAGTAAGAGCTCAGAGGTGCCAGGTTAGGATAATGTGATCATTATGTTCTGTGACTAGAAACGTGTAAACAGATTCATCAAACCTGTCCATCTTTAGGTTGGTGACAAAGTAGATCAAGCAAGCTGGCACCATCCCAGCTGATTTTCTTTTCCCTTTATCCATTACAAATTTCATATAAAAGTTTGACTGGAACAATTTTTAAAAAATGAAATTATGGAGAGAGAGAAAGAGATCTTTTAAGTCTGAATTCAAATTTATTTCAGATAGAACCAGGAATAAATTGGGAAAAAATATTATATTTTTCCTAATTTGTATGTCTTTGTTATTTGTTTTGGGGGTCATACTGGTTTTGCTCAGGGGATACACCAACCTCTGTGCTTGCCAGATATCATTCTCTGTGGTGCTCAGGGTATCATGTAGTATCAGGGATTGAACCCAGGCCTCCCACTTGCAGAGCACACACTTCAGTTGAGTTATCTCTCCTGCTCAGTACAACTTGTATTTTTTTAAAAAAATTAAAACAATCCCCCAGAATTTATCATCATCTAGTAATAACGTAATAGTGATCCAAACAACATGAACAAAATGTCATACTACTTTCCTAAGTGAAACACCTAAAAACAAACTGCAGCAGTTTCTCAATGATTTCTCACTTCACCCGTTGTTTCTAGTTGGGAGACACCCAGGAGAAAAGAAATATAATCTCATTTTAGCATGATCTGAACCAGCTTTTTCCTTGACTTTGTTTTTGAGTGAATCTCTTCTGCATCATCCAACACAAGCTTCATACACTCATCAAAGCCAATGATACAGCCTCTATCCACATATTCACTTGCTTATAAAGCTGTACCCGAATTCAATATCTCTACTGTACTTTCTGGCCCTGGCGCAGAAGGCCGAGGTGGAAGTTCACAAAGATCTCACAACCCTGCAAGCTGGCTCGGAGGCAACTTCTACAGGCTGTATTTTTAACTATACAATGTGTGAAGTTCACACATTGAAGTTTGTGAGCCTTATTAGTAGAAATCAAGAACAGAGTCACCCTGTGGCAGATATACCATGGATGTTCACCACGAGAATTGCATGCACAGCCTAGTCCTCTGAATCCCATTTCTTTCCTATTGTAGTACATCCCGAGAGACAATGGGCTAATTTTAGGAGGGTTTGCAACTGAATTTCTGTAGGTGTGTCTATGCCTTACTCATCCCCCAGAAAACATACTTCCGTTGACTTATATATGTAGACCTACTCAAGAAGTGATCATTAAAATAGATCTGAAACTTCCCATCACTGGCCTTAATGATAGAAGAAAAAGTTAAGACAGAAAAAGTATTGTAAAAATGAGTTTGACAAGTTATGAAGATCTTAGTTTTTATTCCTGATAAATGACAAGAACTTGCTCTTTAGAAAGTAAAATGGTATCATATCAGGTCCCTCTATCATCTAAGAAGACTATCAGTCAGACAGTAAGCATCTGTTGAAGTACTAATATTGGTTTTAGTGTAATTCTAGGTGCCCAAGTTTGAGGTAAAAATGACCAGAGATGATTATCAAATGTCCTCAAGCCTGCTTGAGAGACAGATGCAATCTAGGGGCCACAACTGAAAATCATGTCTGTGTTCTAATTGTTGTAATAAGAAGTCAGCCAAGAAAAAAGAACTGCTTACTTTGGAATTGGGGGAGTTTTAGTTCTAATACCTTCTAGGGGCTTCAAGGTATCAGCAATACAGGGCTGAGTTAAAACCCAAGACAGTGCATATAATTGACATGTGTTGTTATATGCTTCTGTGTGTGACAAAAAGGGCCTCATGCATTATTATCCCAAGACACCTGACATACTTTGGGACTACCTGGAAAACAAGATCTGCTCTGCTCTGCCTGCCTAATCTTCTCCACTGACCTGTTTGTAATGAAACTTCTATTTGTAACACTTTTGTGCCTCATTTTAGATGAGTACCTACCTGCATTCCTTTATGACGTGCAAAGAAAGAAAGAAACCCAAGTTACTTGAGAATTGTGGAAACCAATTCTCATATTGGTGCAAGAGGTTCTCTAAGAATATCATTGTGCTAAATTGCCAATGAGAAAATGATTCTGTCTAATTAACAAAACATTACTTGAGGACCTGGTCTTGTTTTGCCTAAAGTTCCAGTTTCTAGGAACTTGTTGACAGTCAAGTGTGGAGTTACTGTGTTTAACCCATGAACAGAAAAATTGTGATTTGAGAAAAGTTTTCATCCCACAGTAGATATTTTGTTTCAGGCAGGATTGCTTTATTATTCCATATTCCCTTCTTGACAGTACATGAGCAGTTTCTTTTAATTAAGCATTGGCACAGATAATAATAAAATGAATTCAAGGGAATTGCTTACTGGATTTGTTGGTTGTTTCACTTTGGAGTTCTCACCTGGTGGTGCTCAGAGTTTAGTCCTGGCTCTGAGCTCAGGGATCACTCCTGATGAGGTTCGTGAGACCATATAGGGTGCTGGGGATTGAACCTTGGTTGGCCCCATACAAGGCAAGTGCCCTACCCACTGCCTACTGTACTGTCTGCAGCCCCATGCTTGTTAGATTTTAAGTTGCTAACAGGACATCCTAGACAGCACATAATGTGTGCTTACTCTTCACAGGGTTATGAGTTATAAGCAATGAGACAGGAAAACTTTCTTTAAAAAAATTCGTAACAGATTTTTCTCCAAGCCTTTGTTCTTTTTTTTTTTTTTTTTTGCTTTTTGAGTCACACCCGTCGATGCTCAGGGGTTACTCCTGGCTCTGCACTCAGGAATCACTCCTGGCAGTGCTCGGGGACCATATGGGATGCCGAGGATCGAACCCGGGCCGGCACAGGCCGGCCGCGTGGCAAGGCAAACGCCCCTACCCACTGGGCTATCACTCCTGCCCCCTCCAAGCCTTTGCTCTATCTCGAACACAATTTTCCTGTCTCTTTTATCTGTATTTTTCACTCTGAAGAATTAATATTCTCTGTTGTACACATGTCTTTCTCTCTTTTTCTCCCCACACATCTTTCAAAATTTCTTCAAATGAAACTATTTTGCTTCACTAGAAAAGGCAGCAGAGTTAGAATATGCTAATATTGTTAGAAAAATAAGAACTACTAGACCTAAAAAAGGAAAGACAACTTAAATGTTTATCTGAACCAGGTAGATATAACTTACATGGAGTGGAGTGTGACTTTGTGTTTTGTGGTTATGTATTTGTGTGTGTATGTGTGTGTGTGCATGGTAGGGGGTTCTGGGGTGGCCTACAAGATTATCTGTTTTTTTATAGATAACATATGAGACATAGAATTCTAAATTTGGTTTGCCAGATTCCATAAAATTTCAGTGAATCATGCTTTCCTCTTATAAGTTCATTTCTATTCCTTCAACATGTTTCATCAGCAAGACAGATTTGATTGACACCTATGAGCACTGTGTATGACTCACCTGTTACTGAAGCAAGTGTGTTCAAAGAAAACTTGGTACATATGCACAACATTATTCAGCAGCACTTGGTGGTACAATAGCTAAGATCAACCTAGGTGTCCAACAATAGATAAGTGGATCATGAAGATGTGATATACATGCAACAGTATTCACAATAGCCAGAATTTGGAAACAATCTGAATGCCCAAGAACAGAAGACTGAATAAAGAAACTATGGTACATCTACACAATGGACTACTATGCAGCTGTCAGAAAAACAAAGTCATGAAATTTACCTGCAAATGGATGGACAAGGAGATGGTCATGCTGAGTGAAATTAGTTAGAAGGAAAATGACAGATATAGAGTGACTGCATTCATCAGTGGGATATAAATATATACCAGTGTTCTACTAATTGT
>JAJIBD010015915.1:0-20297 GCA_021461705.1 Cryptotis parvus | reverse complement strand
AAAAAGTGATAGCACAGCAGGTAGGGTGTTTGCCTTGCACATGGCTGACCTGGGTTCCGATCCCTGGCATCCCATATGATCCTGAGCACCGCCAAGAGTAATTCCTGAGTACAGAGCCAGGAGTAACCCCTGAACATTGCCTGGTATGACCCAAAAAAGAAAATAAGAGTTTAATGCTTAGACTCCCACATGGACAATGAGAGTTTTAAAGAACTAAGTGCTGAGTTCAGTAAAATCTACTAATTCATTAAGATATCTCAGGGCAAAGATTAGGTTAATGGTATGGCTTTCACACCAATTTTTAAAACTTTCTTTTTGATTAATGTGTCTCAAGCCAAAGACAATTCAATTAAGAGATGGAGTTGAATGAAAAAAATCTCTGGATAAAATTCAGAGATAAAATGATTCAGGGTTTGGGCCTGAGAGATAATAGCAGGTGCCTTGCCTGTAGCTGACTCTGGTTAGATCCCACGCACTGTCTATAGTCCCCTGAACACAGACCAGGAGTAAGCTCTGTGCACTATCCGTGTCACCCCAAAACTAAAACATTAATAATAATGACAACAATAACCTTTTTTGGTCGATCCCCTTCACCTAGTTGGGCCAGATAGATAGTCCAGGGTTTAAGACACTTGCCTCGCACTTGGCCATCCCAGTTCCATCTCTAGCACTGTATATGATCCCAGACAGCACCAGGAATTACCCCTGAGCACAGAGCTAGGAACAGCTCCTGAGTTCCTGACTTGGGGAATCCTTGAGAAGGAAACAGCCATTTGCATGACCCCGTGATCACTCTAGCAGTCACAGTGAGAATGGTAGAATGAAGGGGGGGGGGGAGAGCGAGTACCGCAGTGAGGCGGTACTCTCTGTGGAAGGATGCCAGGCTTCCACATGGCCTAATCCAGGTTTGATCCACAACAACCCATATGGCCCCCTGAGCCCCACCAGAGGTAATTCCTTAGTGCAGAGCCAGGAGTAAGCCCTGAGCATCACCAGGTGTGGGAAAAGAAAAAAGAAAACAATTATATGTAGGGCCAGAGCGATAGCCCAGCGGGTAGGGCGTTTGCCTTTGCACGCGGCCGGCCTGTACCATCCCGGGTTCGATCCCCGGCGTCCCATATGGTCCCCCGAGCACCGCCAGGAGTAATTCCTGAGTGCAGAGCCAGGAGTAGCCCCTGAGCATTGCCGGGTGTGACCCAAAAAGCAAAATAAATAAATAAATAAATAGGGGCTGGAGCGATGGCCCAGCGGGTAGGGCGTTGCCTTGCACGCGGCCGACCCGTGCCGGCCTGGGTTCGATCCCCGGCATCCCATATGGTCCCCCGAGCACGCCAGGAGTAATTCCTGAGTGCAGAGCCAGGAGTAACCCCTGAGCATCGCCGGGTGTGACCCAAAAAAAGCAAAATAAATAAATAAATAAATGAATAAATAAATAAATAATTTTAAAAAATTATATGTATATAGTAGGATGAAGCAGGTTTGGGTGAAGGATAAAGCTTCCAGACGCCTAGAACTGCAAGCGGAGTCTCAGGAGATAAGACGGGCAGGGAAGTGGTGGCTGGAAGGAGCGAGGGAGAGACAGAGAGTCTGGCACAGCACGCAGAACCTTGGCATTTGGGAGTTATCATGAGTCTCCACTCTGTCGAAGAGCTCCTTTTGCAAATGCTCTAACTTCTGCTGAGTATCTCCCAGTGGCTCCTCGTTACCCCTCAGGACCAAGTAAAAACCCAGCGCCTGGCGTGGTAGGCCTCCTGCAGTGGACTTTCAAGGACTCTTTCCCGCTATGGGCTCCGACACAGCCATGCCACACAGGCCAGACCCAAGAAGCCCTTTGTTTTTGCTCTTGCTAAGAAATTGAGGGACTGTGGACTAGCCCTTTGCCTTCAAGGTCTCAGTTTTACCACTTGTGCAGTTTTGGCCTTGGACTCACGCCTCATCAAAGCATACCCAGCCTGACACCGAAACCGATGCAAAGGTGGGAGAAAGGTGCCTGTAGCCGAACCTGTCTGTCTGGCCTCTTCCGGGTTGTCTGACTGCCTGACAACCCTCTCCCCCATGCAGTTGTGTTTTTTTTTTTTTTTTTGGTTTTTTGGGTCACACCCCGCAATGCTCAGGGGGTTACTCCTGGCTCTGCACTCAGGAATTACTATTGGCTTTGCTCAGGAGACCATATGGGGTGCTGGGGATCGAACCCGGGTCAGCTAGGTGCAAGGCAAACACCGCACTCCAGTGTTTGCTGTCACTTTGCCCCCCTAGTATTTTTACTTTATATTTTTGTACCCCACCTGGTTGTGTATTCAGGGATCGCTCCTGGCAGTGCCTGGGGGACCCTAATCAGTACAAGGATTGAGCAGAGGTTCTCTGTGTGCAAGGCTAGCACTTTATCTCCAGGCCATCGCTCTGACCTGGGGCCACTATTTTAGATGAGGAGTTTGCAAAAGCAAAATGGTTGGGGAAACAGAAGAGCCTTGTATCTGAAGCCATTATCTTTGGGTAACCTTGAGTAGGCTCAGCAGACCAGATGACCAGGCAGACTGAGAGATGTAGTCTCTAGTCCATTTGGTAGAGCATGAAGAAGAAGGAATGGATTAGAAAGCCAAAAGGCCAGACTTGCCTTGTGATATCTGGAGGAAACTTTTTTCCTGTCAATAACCTGCTGGGGATCTTAGGAACTTTTCTAGTTTATATATATATATATATATATATATATATATATATATATATATATATATATTTTTTTTTTTTTTTTGCTTTTTGGGTCACACCCGGCGATGCTCAGGGGTTTCTCCTGGCTCTGCACTCAGGAATTACTCCTGGCGGTGCTCGGGGGACCATATGGGATGCCGGGATCGAACCCGGGCGGCACAGGGCCGCCGCGCAAGGCAAATGCCCTACCCGCTGGGCTATCGCCCCGGCCCCTCTAGTTTATATTTTTTGGGGCACAACCGGTGATGCCCAGTGATTATTCCTCGCTCTACACTCAGGAATTACCCCTGGTGGTGCTTGAGGGACCATAAGGGATGCTGGGGATCGAACCCAGGACAAGGAAGTTGTACCTGAACCCATGTACAAGAAAGTTGTACTACCCTTCTGCCCCAGATCTTTTTTTTTTTTTTTTTTTTTTTTTTTTGCTTTTTGGGTCACACCCGGCAATGCTCAGGGGTTACTCCTGGCTCTGCACTCAGGAATTACTCCTGGCAGTGCTCGGGGGACCATATGGGGTACCGGGGGATCGAACCTGGGCCAGCACAGGCCACCGCGTGCAAGGCAAATAAATGCCCTACCCGCTGGGCTATCCCTCCGGCCCCAAATCTTTTATCTATTTAAAAAAATTATACTTAAATAAAAAGTATTTTGAGGAAAAGGGCTTACTCCTGGTTCTGTGTTCAATGATCATTCTTGGTGGGGTCCAGGGAACTATACAGGGGTTGGGAATTAAACACCAGTTGATCACATGGGTTCAATCCCCAGCTGCCCAGCACCCCATAAGGTACCCGAATACTGCCAGGCACTCCTGAGTGCAGAGCCAGGAGTAAGTCCTGAGCATCACTGAGCATGGCCCCAAAATGTAAATTTTTAAAAACATTTAACAATTTTTTAAAAATATAAATAAATAAAAGAGCCTTCCTCCAGCCGAGGAAGCTTCAGAAGGATTCTGTTGACCACGGCCAGCCTGTGAGGACAGACACGAAACTGCACTTGGGTTCCCGGCGGCACTAGCGCACAGCTAGGGAGAGACTCGAGTCCCTCAGCTGAAGTCACCACCACGCAGATTTGGAAGCTGCTGACTTCTACAGAGGAAATCGGCCTGGCCAGTGCCTTGACCTGGGCCTTGTGAGAGCCTGAGTGGAGATGGCAGGGGGTGTCCAGTGCTTCCTCCCCAGGGTCATTAGGAACCATGTTGCTTCAAGCTGCCAAGTGGACGGCCGTGTGTCATGTCCAGTGTTAAGTCACCGATACATGAACTGATCGGCGCTTTCAGGCCAGGAGGCTGAGCCTGCAGTCCACAGCTTGGGGCAGGATCAATGGGACACACCCAACCGCCCCCAACAGCCTTTTCCTTTTAGCCACTAGGTGGCCCCAGAGCCCAGGCGCACAATGCCTCCCCCACCTTTCCCAGGTCTGAATCCGTTTCCTTCCAAAATGGAAGGGAGCAACCCCAGTAACAAATGGACTCTTCTGGCCTCCTCCCTTTTCATGTAGGGCTATCAGGTCTGGAAGGGAACACGCGGCCCAGCGGCCACAGTGCTCGGGCACGACCTCCCCACTCTGGACCAGGTCACTGTAAAGGGCAAATCTAATCCACACACCCCCACCCAGTTGTGTGTGTTATGTTGCAGAGAGGGGGGGGGGGGGTGCTGGAGTGAGTTCCATGCAGTGCCCACAGGAAGAGCTGCTGCTGACCTTGATGGTGAAGATCTGGGCGCCCAAGGTGCTCGGCTGCAGTTGCCAGGCCGATGACCCACTTCCCTTTGCCTAGCCCCCCGGCACCCTCCCTCGCAGACTGGGTTCCTCCAGCAGCACACAGAGACTGAATCTGGGGTGAAAGTTATTTATTAGGAGGGACACCTGTGAAGAAAAGAGGAAGCAAGGGTAGGTACAGGGGCCAGGTGGCAAGCCTGAAGGGCCTGGGGAGAGGACTGCCACCCCAGGGAGCACCAGGCGGGGCGGGAGGGAGTGCAAAGTGGGTTCTGCCTGTCAGCATTTGTCCCACATGGAACTGAAGTGCCTGTTCCAAGTTTTACCAGACTCTCAGGCCTGCATGTGCTAGGGGGCGGCTCTGACTGCTGGCAGCTATCCACTGGCCACACTTCCGACAGCCTCTGTGGAGTCCCTCCTTGAAGGGGGCCTGCTTGGCCCATTGTGTCTTCCACAGCTTTAGCTTCTCCATAAGCCCGTTCTGCACCCCCCTCCCCTTCCAATCAGAGGCTGAGAGACGCAGTTGCCATTGTTCCCGGTCCCACCCCACTTTCTGGAGGTGCTGGGGATTGAACCCAGGAGCCCACTCATGCGAGAGCTCTCCTGCTGAGCGACACCCCTCTGATGGTCTTTGCTATGTATGCAGTCTCCAAATATTCTCTCTGAATAACATCTTCTTGGCCATTTTTTTTTTTTTGTTTCAGGGCCACACCCAGCAATGCTCAAGGATTACTCCTGCCTCTGCACTCAGGAATTATCCTGATGGGATGTTGGTGACTGAAGCTGGGTTGGCCCCAGTACAAGGCGCCGCGCCTTACCCGCTATACTATGGCTCCGGCCTTCTGGCCTTGGTTCTTTGAGGGAGGCTTCTCATTTGAGTTTTATCTGCGCTGCACAGGAACTGACGTACGTAAGGGGACAGGAATCAGGGAGGCAAGTCTTTTTGCAAAACTCCTGGTCTGTTTCCAAAACACACTGGGAAAAATCTCAAGGTCAAGAATCCGTGTGGCTTCTATTGCTCTTTGATCAGCGTCTCGACACTGCAGGTCATACACACGCTGGACACTGGGACCAAGCCCTGTACGTCTGCCTGAAGGCCCTGGGGCACTGCACAAGGGCGGCAGCAGGATGGACTTCACCAGGACAAGCCCCAGGCCCTGCCCTCCACTCTGGCCTCGTGAGGGCCCTTCTATAAGTTGCCTCCCCTTGATACCTGTTTCCTCCCTCTGGGCAATAAAATAATACAACTTGCCATTTTCTTCCCTTTGTATTTGGTCTCCCCAATAGTGTCCCACCCCTGTGCGTAGAGGCCACGTGGTACTCGGAATCAAACCCAGGGCTCCTGCGTGCCAGGCACGCAAGCCAGCCCTCTAAGCTCTCCCCAGCACCCTTTTATTGCCGTGGTGCTGGGCTTCTAAACCAAGTATCATACATGCAGAGAATGCATTTCGACACCGGGCTATAGACCTCCCTGATCCTGGACAGTCCTTCTTACCTTAACTTCTTTTCAGCCTGTGAAGCAGGTACTATTATTAACCCCATGTCGCAGAGACGCAAAGAGCTGTGAAGTAACTTTGCTGAAGATCACACAGGTGCTCACACATCTGCACAGGGTGCAGAGCTGGGCTCTATGGCCCAAACCTGCTGCTTAAAACCTCATTTAGGGGTCGGGCAAAAGCGGCAAACTTAGAGCAGGGGTGCATTTGTTGACTGCAGCATCAAGCTGTGACATATTTGAGGTTCTGGAACGGAGAAGAGCAGGAGCAACCTCTAGCTCTCCCCTTCTCTGTAACCGTCTAGCCTGCTGGCACTCCAGGACTGCGTTCCTGGGGAGGGGGGGGGGAGTGGGTTTCCCCCTCCAGCAGACCAGGAAGCTAGTGTCCACTCAGACACTCACTGCCTGCCTGGTTCCTGCAGAGCTTGTCACCTTGCCCAAGACCAGTGGATCCTAAGTAAGAGGGCTTGAGGGTCCGAGGGCTTTTACACTGGGACCCCCTAACTCTTCCCCGCATGGTGTTAAGTCACATGGGTTTGAATCTGGCAACTGTTTTCAAGAGGCAGGAGGAAAGGCACAGACTGTAGAACCACAGGGCGAGGTCGGGGCAAATACACTTTATTCAATCCTGGCATCAGACTGGCGGGGGCTGCTGTGGGTGCCAGTGCCCCAGACTGGGGGGTCCCCTCCCTTAGCTACAAGACTAGTTCTCCAAGACCACAGACAGTGACACCGCTTCACGCACATGGACGTTTTCTTTTTTTCCATTGTCTTTTTTTGTTGTTGTTGTTGTAGTTTTTTTTTTTCTTTTTAAAAAAAAAAGAGAAAGAGAAAGAGCGCGAGAAAAGGCCCAGAGCCGGAGCACCAAGCTTAGAGGGAGGCAGCTGGTGGCTTTGTCAGCGACCGGGGAACGCGTGGGGCAGAGGCCTGCCGAGACCCTGGACAGGGGTCCCGGAGGACTCTGGGACCGGATGTTCCTGAGATTTGTGTGTGTGAATGAGAGTGTGTGTGCACCCCGAAGGATGGACACACGCCGGTGAGATACAGGTAGAGGGCAGAGGAGGGTGTGGGAGGCCGGAAGGGCTGGGTGTTAGGGTCATAGGGGTAACAGCATCTGGGACAGGGGTCCCCGAGGGCACGTTGGGACAGAACTGGACTTCCTCCGACAGCAACGCTCCAGTTTCTCAGACAAGCCTTCCGGTGCACAAGGCCCACCGGCCCTCATCTTTCCCGCTGCGCTCTCTGGCCCAGCGGCTGCTCCAGCTCACTCGGGCTGTTCTCAGCGGGACTGTGCCGGCAACTTCATCCGCTACGGAGTCTCGGTCCTCCGTGCCAACGTGCCTCCGGCTCTCCCACGGGGCGCGGACTTGGGTGACAAGAAGGGGCAAAGGGCCCAAGGAGGGGCCCAGGCTGGGAAGGTGCCAAGGCGCCGTCGGGCACTTGGTCTGGAGGAGCGTGCAGTGGGGACCCCGTCCCCAGACGGATGGGGAGGTATCCCGGGTCTAAATATTCTTGGGCAGCACGGTCCTCACGTGGTGGACAGGAGAGAAAGACCACCCGCCCCTGACCCCAGGTGGGGCAAAGAGAGGGACACTTCTGCAGAGGTCCTAGAGGCAATCGGTCGCGGGTGGGGGCAGGGGAGCGGGGCGGTGCACGTGGGTGCGGGCGATCCCGTGAGGGGAAAAGGGCTCTACCCCTTGGGAGAGTTCCAAGCCCCCAAGGGGCCATCTAGTCTCTCTCCCCTTTCCGTGCTCCTCCCTTTAAGGCAGTGACGCCCCAGAGGTTGAAAGGAAGCTGCGGCTCCGGATCCCGGGATTTCTCAGGATCGCGCTCCTACCCTTCCCCGTCTTCCCGGAGCCGGCCACAGAGGCGTGCGCTTCGACTGGGACCAGCCCCCTCCTCCCAGGGAGCTCCAAGCATGCGCGCGAGGAGGGCGGGCCCCGGCTCCCCGGGAGCAGCAGGAGCGCGGCCCCCGCCCCTACCCGCCGCCTCCAGCACCCCGGAGGGAGGGGGCCGGCGAAGCGCGCGGTGCGGGCCCGCCGCAGCGTCCCCCCGAAACCAGGAGGCGGGCTGGACGCGGGGCGGAGGGGGAGCACGGGCTCGGAGCACGGGCAGAGGCGTGTCCTCCGGCCACGAGGAGGGGCGCGGGGTGTCGGAGTGGACGGGAGGTGTCACGGAGGGGGCTGGCTGCTGGTGGCTGTGCGGGTGGGGAACAGGAGGGGAGGAGCTGGGGTGGGGGCTGGGCTGCCTTGGGGTGTGTCTGCGGGGAGGGGCATGTCTGGATTTGAGGGGGAGAGTGGGGGTGGGCACGTCCAGGAGGGGGAGGCTGCGCAGAGATGGGGTGCCAGCCTCGGCCTCCGGGGGGGGCCCCAATACCTGATTCCTGTATGTAAACAGCTGGTTTGGGGGCGTGCGCGCCCCGCTGACGGTGGGCTCAGTAGGTGAAAACCAGGTCGGCGATGCTAGACGGGCGCCAGTCCCCTGCAATCATCTCGGTAACCTCAGGGGTGCAGTAGTCCGGGAACTCGAAGTGCGACGTGCCCGAGGCGGGCGGCAGGTCCGGGTCGCGGTCCAGGGCGCCGCAGTCCAGGCCGGCGGGGCCGGGGGGCAGTCTGGACAGAAAGCCCAGCGGCTCCTCCCCCCGACGCCACCGTCTCCTCTTCGCCTTCCTCCTCCGCCGCCGCCTCCTCCTCCTCCTCCTCCGGCTCCTCGTCCTCCGACGGAGTCGGGGAAGCGGCGGTGACAGCCGCCCCCTCGCCCGACGGTCCCTGGGAGCGCTCGGCCGGTCCCCGGGCAGCCCGCCCCGCCGGGACCATCCTCCACAGCTCCCGCCCGGGGGTCTCCACCAGGCGCACTTCCAGCAGCTCCTCGTCGTCGTCCTCGTCGTCGTCCTCGGGCGCCGCCGCGCCGCCCCCCCAAGGGCCCCCCTGCTGCTCGGCGGCCCCCTCGGCCGGGCAGCTGCGGCCCGGGCTTGAGCCGGCTGCCGCCACCGCCGCCGGGGGCGGGGCCGCGCCTTGGCGGGCGCCCCCTTGCTCTTTTTGCGCGGCCGGTACTTGTAGTCCGGGTAATCCGCCATGTGCTTGAGGCGCAGCCGCTCCGCCTCCCGCACGAACGGGATCTTCTCCGAGTCCTGCAGCAGCTGCCAGCGGCGGCCCAGGCGCTTGGAGATCTCGGCGTTGTGCATGTCGGGCCACTGGTCCATGATCTTCCGCCTCTCGTGCTGCGACCACACCATGAATGCATTCATCGGTCTCTTAATGTGGCCGCTCGGGGTCTTGCACCAGCCGGGCTCACGCGCCCCATCCTCGGCCGGCCCCGGTCCCGGGGGCGGCGGCCCGCCGTCCCGCTTGGCCCTCGCGCCCCGCTGCTGCACCATCGCGCCTGGGCCCGGGGCCGCTAGACGCCGCCGGGGGCCGTCCGCATCCTCCGCCGCGGCTGGGGGTGGGGGAGGAGGCGGCAGCGACGGAGGGGCGGCCCCGCCCCGCAGCTCGGCCCGGCCCCCGCGAGCTAGGGAGCGAGTGGAGCTGGGCGCCGGGGCCCAACGGACGGCGGGGGCGGGGAGAGAAGGTCAACGGCGCGGTCTCAGGCGGGCTCCGCGCGCCCCCGCCACCTCCGGCAAGTTGCGTCCCGCTGCGCGCCGCGCATTGTTTTCGGGGGGTGCAGGAATCGCACCCCCGGAGCCCCCCGCGGGCTCTTCGCTGCCTCCTGCTCCGCCGCGGCCGGCGCGCGCCGCTCCCCCGCCCCGCCGCCTTGCCAGTGTCTTTCTCCCGGCGCGGCCCCGCCGGTGCGCGCGCCTCCCCTCCCCCCTCGCCGTCTGCGGGCGCGCTGCGGCGCGCGCGGGCCGCCCCGTGTAAACACCGAGGTGCCCGCTTGGGCTGCGGCCCGGCCACGCCTCGCGCTCGGGCGGCGCGTCACCCGTTGCTGGGCAGAGAAGCGGCTATTTGCATCTCCCAATCGCCGGCTGCCCGAGCGGGCGGGACTCGGGCTGCGGGGCTGGGCGGGCTCGCGGCGGGGATTGGGGGTGTCGGATGAGGTCGGTTTCTTTTCTTAGGCTAGGGCTGGGCGAGAAGGTGGAGGGGCGCCTAGCGTGCTTCCCATCTGGCTCGGAACGCGCGCTGCCCTGCCTCGCTCTGCCTTTGAAATTTTACCTTATCCCGGGGACACCTGCCACCAGGTAGAACGCGGGAGTCCGCCCCTTCCTCTTTCGAGGTTGTCTTTTTGTGTAGGCAGCCGCAGACCAGCCCCAGAACATGTGGAAAGGAGCTAAGCACCTTAAGGGGACTGGGTGATGCATCGTTTCATAGGTGTGACCCTGGCCTCGTTCACGCAGGATTCATCGCTCCAGCGCTCGACAAAATCGGTTGCAGCACGCACTTCTCTCTTCATATATAGAGAATATATATTTTGGAAGCGCCACATAAATCCCGAGAAATTTTTAGAATGACTTTTTTGACGCCCACTTCCCAGATATTAAATAATCAAGGACACTCAAACTATGGCCGGACGCCTAGGCTGGAGGTTCTTGCAGATGTGGGCACGCAAGGTCTGGGACACCAGATTGCCGGCCGAGAGTCCTAAGCAGGGCGGGCTTCCCGCTTCTCGCAGTCCTAGGACGCTGCTCAAGGGTGCGCGGGTGCCCCCTTCCCAAGATCCACCGCACGCAGGGCCCGGGTGCCGCGGGACTAGGGCGCTCGCCCTCCAGGGTCCCGCGAAGCGCGCGGGCACGGGGCGGAGCCAGGCGAGGGGCGTGTCCGGGACGCACGCTCGAGGCGCGTGGTTGGGAGGGGCTGCGCGCCTCCCCGCTCCCCCACGTGCTCGCCTGCCCGGGCACCGCCGGGCCAGTTACCCCCGAGGGAGGTCACCTTCACGGCTGCTGTGGGCCTCGGCCGTGGGAGGGGGCGCTGAGGTCTCGCCCCTGGAAAGCGGGAAGGGGTCAGGATTCGTGTCCCCTGGAGGGCATTCGGCTGGGGCGTAGTGGGCAGGGACGGGGCGGAGGTTACGAGGCAGTAGGTGGCAGAGGGCACTCACCTCCGCACCCAGTGCTCAGTGGCACTCACCTCCGCACCCAGTGCTCAGTCCGAGGTGGGTGGGGTACTGAGGAAGGTCCCTAAGAGAGACTCAGCAGACGCCTAGGGAGCGAGGGGTGGGGGGTTGGTGCTCCGGGTGCCCGGGAGGAAAATTGGAGCATCCTGGGAGGGAGGGGGCGCCTCTTAAAGGCACAGGGCTCTCGGAAGGAGCAGGCTTTCTCCCCATGAAATGGTTCCTCCGCTGACTTCCTGGACACTGAGAGCTGGACATCGCCGGGAAGCCTGGCCGGTTTAATCCTCCTGTGGAGTCAGAACACATAAGTTCATATCTCTGCTTCCTCCTTTGGCATAACCTGAGAACAAGAAAGTACAATTTCTTGTTTTAATAAGTAAATGTTTATACAACAAAAATCAGATGAGGAAATAGATGCAAACACGTTCCTGACACCTAGTAAATGCCCGATATAAATAACCAGTTATTTGGAATTCAGAAAACCAGCAATGTAGAGATACCAACATAACAAGGTGGGGGGAATCAGCTTGGATGGATTTAGCAATTCAAAACTGTATCCAAAGTGAGTATGACGAACATTTTTAAAACTAATTTTTTGTTCCTTTTTTTCCCCACTTTTCCTTTTTTTTGCTTTTTGGGTCACACCCGGCGATGCTCAGGGGTTATTCCTGGCTCTGCACTCAGGAATTACTCCTGGCAGTGCTCGGGGGACGCGGGGATCGAACCCAGGCCGGCACAGGCCAGCCGCGTGCAAGGCAAACGCCCTACCCGCTGGGCTATCGCTCCAGCCCCCACTTTTCCTTTTTAATGCTGGTTTTAAGTAACAAGTGCTGGGCAGCAACATCTTCAGTGCTGAGGCTTTGGGGCATTTTTACTAGCCTCTGCTGCTTTTTTGGTTTTTGTTGTTGGGCCACACCCAGCAGTGCTCAGGGCTTACTCCTGGCTCTGTGTTCAGGGATCAGTCCTGACCAGCTCGGGACCAGTTGGGGTGTGGGGAATCAAAACAGTTGCAGGGGGCACCCTTCCCCCATTATCGCTCTTGCCTGCGGCTGCTAGTATCACCAGTACTGTAACCTTTACTGCTATTATTGGAAGTTCAGCTGTTGGTCTCCTGGATGTCAAACACAGAGGACTTGACCTCAGCCCTGGACCTTCTCTTCCGTCCCCACTTGCCCACATCCTGGCCCATCTCATTCTAGCCTCAGCCCAGTATGACTCTTGGACACAGCTCTGCTGGCCATGCCGTTCTCAGCCCACCCACTCCTGTCTTCTCTGTCACATGTAGTCTCACGGGGTTGGCAGGGGCACGCCCAGCCAAGATCAGAGACTGTTCTGCCTGTCTACAGACGCTTCTCGTGGTGCTTGGGAATACCAGATGAGTTGCCAGGAAGCTTGCCACATGCAAGTGCCTAACCTCCTGTACTATCTCACGTTCTTTTTTGTTGTTGCTGGGGGGAGGGCGTTTACCCTCGACTCTCTGCTGGAGGTTCTCGGGATTATGGGCAGGGCCTGGGGTGTACCAGAGTCAGTGGTCTGCAAGGCAAGTGCCTTAACCCTTGTATATTGTCTCTTCATAGTCCCTGTATAATCTTATCATTGTCCACAATTGAGTCATTTTCTGTTTCAGTGTATTTATTTACACATAAGATAATAAAACCAGTGAAACCCACAACCCATCAGGGAATAACTGAAAAGAACTAGAACATTGATAATAACCTGACTTCCCCTCAGAACTCCTTATCCGTCTCATCCTCTACCTTCCCTGACCTGAGGTATTGCCTATCCTGAACATTTTCTTAATTTTTTTTTAAATGGGGTCAGATGCTGCCGTAGTGATTGTACAGCAGGTAAGGCACTTGCCTTGCTGGGCCGATGGCATCCCAGATGGTCCCACCCTACTTACACCTCCAGGAGTAAGTCCTGAGTGCAGAGGCAGGAGTAAACCCTAAGCACTGCTTGGTGTGGCCGAAAAAAAATTTCCTGCAACCAAAACCTAAGCCCCTTGTTCTTCTTGTTCTCTCTCCTCCTGCCAAGTGGTTTTTGAACACCAGGCTGGTTTGCAGACTGATGTTCTAGTGCTAGATAACTGGAGTGGATGGGGCTCTTGATGGTATTTGTGAAAGTCACGGCGCACCAGAACCAATTCCTTTCTTCGTTGATCACATAGTACAAACTTAGACTGCTCCAAGATCTGTTCTGCACTGGGAATACAATGGTGGGGTGGAGATCACTGGGTCTCCTGACCTCATGGTGCTTTGCTCTGTAAGCAGTCCCACGCAGTATGTATTCCAAGGCAACAAAGAGGTGAATTGTCTGTTTCTTTTTCTATTTGGGTCACACCTGGCGATGCTCAGGGTTACTCCTGGCTTTGCACTCAGGCGGTGCTCTGGGAACCATGTGTGATGCCAGGGAACCAACCCAGGTCAGCTGCATGCAAGGCAAACACCCTACCCGCTGTGCTATGGCTCCAGCCCCCTCTTTGCAATTCTAAAGACATTCTAAAACAAATTGAAAATCTGTCTACTTTTTATTATCCTTTTCCCACAATTCTAGGCCATGGCAGTGATAAAAGATTCCTTCCAAAAATGACAGTTGATGGTAACATGTTTTGAGTGCTGGAGTAATAGTACAGTGGACACTTACCTTGCATGCTGCTGACTGAATTCAGTCCCCAGCACCACATAAAGTCTCCCGAGCCCACAGGAGTAATTCCTGAGAGCAGAGCCAGGAGTAAGCCTTGAGCACCACCAAAAACAAACAAATATATATATATATATATACATATAAGTTTCAAATCAGTCTGACCATTTATATTTGAATGGACATGATACTCAATGAGGAATTTTTTTTTTTTTTTTTTTTTGCTTTTTGGGTCACACCCGGCGATGCTCAGGGGTTACTCCTGGCTCTGCGCTCAGGAATTACTCCTGGCGGTGCTCGGGGGACCATATGGGATGCCGGGGATCGAACCCGGGCCGGCATAAGCCAGCCGCGTGCAAAGGCAGGCGCCCCTACCCGCTGGGCTATCGCTCCGGCCCAAATGAGGAATTTTATTCAGAGCACGTCTAATTACAACAGTCAATCTCCAACAAACACCATGTCCAATGCAGCTCCATGTGTCCATTTTGAGAATGAGCTCTGACAGTCCGGAATGGTCCAAGCTTGCTATCTCACCATTTGTGTCTGCATTGGACGTGGTGTTTGTTGGGCACAACACTGTCCGGAATGGTCCAATCTTGCTATCTCACCATTTGTGTCTGCATTGGACATGGTGTTTGTTGGGCACAACACTGTCCGGAATGGTCCAATCTTGCTATCTCACCATTTGTGTCTGCATTGGACGTGGTGTTTGTTGGGCACAACACTGTCCGGAATGGTCCAAGCTTGCTATCTCACCATTTGTGTCTGCATCCTCTCTCTTGGGTACCACACTTGGTTGTGTTTAAATAATTGACTCCAAATAAACAGTGATAGCGCAGTGATTATGAAGTTAAAACAACAGAACCAGAGGCTGGAACAATAATACTGAGGGTAGGGAAATTGCCCTGCACATGACTGACCCAGTTCAATCCCACCAGCATCCCAGACAGTGCCCCAAGCACTGCCAGGAGTAATTCCTTACTGCAGAACCAGGAATAACCTCTGAGCATTGCTGGGTGTGATTAAAAAAAAAACTTGGAAAAAAAAAAAAAACTTGGGGGGTGTGTGTGTGGAGAATTGTGTTTTTCTTTAATATTCTCCGTCAAATCCCCAAATCTTAGAAAACCCAATGGAATGTTGGGTTGCTGCTTTGAGATGTAGTTTGAGAGAGAAGCAGAAGGCAGAACTCAGGGCATGTTCACAGGGAAGATGGGACAACTCAAGTCATTTCACTTTGATTTATTCCTTTCTTCTTGATTGAAGTTTACATCATAGGATATGTTTCAGGAATGTCTTTTCAGCAGTCTTCAAAAGGAAGTCATCACCCTGCCTTCCACCGACGTGTCACAATACTCCCACTGGTAAATAAACTGCCTCCACCCTCTGGCAACTTTAATTCTGCTTTCCAAATCCAAGCGTTACCTTTAGATAGGTTGTTTGTTAAACCTCCCCATTTCTTGTCTTTCTTGTTCTCACTCATGGTCTTTTCTTTTCTCTTCTTTTCTTTTTTTTTTCTTTTTGGGTCACACCCGACGATGCTCAGGGGTTACTCCTGGCTCTGTACTCAGGAATTGCTCCTGGTGGTGCTCATGGGACCATATGGGATGCCGGGGATCGAACCCGGGTCGGCCGCTGCAAAGGCAAATGCCCTACCCACTGGACTATCTCTCCAGTCCCTCATGGTCTTTTCTTTCTTTTTCTTTTTTTGCCCTTTTTTTTGGGGGTCACACCCAGCAATGCTCAGGGGTTTCTCCTGGCTCTACACTCAGGAATCATTCCTGGCAGTGCTCGGGGACCATATGGGATACCGGGATCGAACCCTGGCTGGTACAGGCCGGCCGCGTGCAAGGCAAACGCCCTATCCGCTGGGCTATCGCTCCGGCCACTTGGTCTTTTTCTTTTTTTTTTTTTTTGGGTCACACCCGGCAATGCTCAGGGGTTTCTCCTGGCTCTACACTCAGGAATTACTCCTGGCGGTGCTCAGGGGACCATATGGGATGCCGGGGATCGAACCCAGGCCGGCACAGGCCGGGCGTGCAAGGCAAACGCCCTACCCGCTGGGCTATCGCTCCAGCCCCTGGTCTTTTCTTATAGCTGAGTTGTATTCTACATCTTTATCCACTCCACCTTTGGACAGATGCTGTTTTCTGTATCTTGGCTATTGTAAATAGGGTTTCAATGAACATAGGAGTTCATGTGTCTTTTTTTTTTATTTGTCTTTTTGGGCCATACCTGGCAATGTTCAGGGGTTACTCCTTGCTCGGCACTCAGGAATTACTCCTGGCGGTCCTCTGGGGACTATATGGGATGCCGGGATTGAAACAGGGTCAACATGTGAAAGACAAAAGCCCTACCCATTGTACTTTTGCTCTGGCCCCAACATGTGTCTTTTTTTTTTTTTTTTTTTTTTTTTTGCTTTTTGGGTCACACTCGGCAATGCTCAGGGGCTACTCCTGGCTCTGCACTCAGGAATTACTCCTGGCGGTGCTCGGGGGACCATATGGGATGCCGGGATCGGACCCAGGCCGGCACAGGCCGGCCCGCACACAAGACAAACGCCCTACCCGCTGGGCTATCGCTCCGCCCAACATGTGTCTTTTTTTTTTTTTTTTTTTTTTTTTTGCTTTTTTGGGTCACACCGGCAATGCTCAGGGGTTTCTCCTGGCTCTGCACTCAGGAATCACTCCTGGCAGTGCTCGGGAACCATATGGGATGCCGGGAACCATATGGGCCCATGCCGGCCGCGTGCAAGGCAAACGCCCTACCCGCTAAGCTATCGCTCCGCCCCCAACATGTGTCTTTTTGAAGTCATGTTTTGTTTGGTTTGCTTTTTGGTTCACATCCGGCAATGCTCAGGGGTTATTCCTGGCTATTCCTGGCTCTGCACTCAGGAATTACTCCTGGCATTGCTGTAGGACCATATGGGATACCAGAGATTGATCCCAGGTTGGCCGTGTGCAAGGCAAATACACTACCTGTTATATTATCATTAAGGCCCCCTGTAGTAGTGTTTTATATTCTTTCTGCATGTAGGTAGGAAGGAGTGGAGCTGCTGGATCTTACAGTAAGTCTATTTTTTTTTCTTTCTGGGTCACACCCAGGCGATGTTCAGGGGTTACTTCTGGCTCTGCACTCAGGAATTACTCCTGGCGGTGCTCGGGGACCATATGGGATGCCGGGATCGAACCCAGGCCGGCACAGGCCGGCCGTGTGCAAGGCAAACGCCCTACCCGCTGGGCTATCGCTCCGGCCCCGACAGTAAGTCTATTTTGTAGGGTTTTGATGTTTGTTTGGGGGGCCACATCTGGGGGTGCTCAGGGCTTGCTATGGCTCTGTGCTCAGGAATTACTCCCTGTGGGTTCTGGGAACCATATAGGGTGCCCAGGATCAAACCCAGGACAGCCCCATGCAAGGCAATCCTTACCTGCTCAGGCGCCTATTTTCAGCATCTTGAGCAACCTCCATACTGATTCCATATAGACTAGTACAATTTTCTTTCCACACCAGCAACATACAAAGGTACCTTTCTGTTCAAAACCCTTGCTGCTTCTGGTCTTCTTGGTAAAGACCATTGAAACACACACACACACACACACACACACACATTTAGGTATGTGGGGAAGGCTCTTTGTTTTGTATGTGGCAAACCCTGTTCACTCCCTAGCACCAACCAGGTTCCCTGAGGACTGCCAGGAGTGATGTGTGAGCACAGAGCTAGGAGAAAGCCCTGAAAATAGCCCCATTTGGTCTCTAAAACCAAAGGGGGAAAAAATCCAACCCAAGTTGCACACTTAAGGTACCAGAGAGAGCTGACAGTGTACTGAGTGCCTTGGAAGTGCATGCAGGAAGAAGGGATTCCATGCGTGGCATGTGGTTCCCTGAGCACTCCTGGGAGCCACCAGCAAGCAGGGCCTAGAGTGGCTGGAGAGTTCTGACCCTGTGGGCCTCAAACATAACAAAAGGAATTTATCCATTGACTCAAGAGAAACATTCCACAGTTTTTTTTTTTTTTTTTTTTTGCTTTTTTGGGTCACACCCGGCAATGCTCAGGGGTTTCTCCTGGCTCTGCACTCAGGAATCACTCCTGGCGGTGCTCGGGGACCGGGATCGAACCCGGGCCGGCATGGGCCAGCCGGTGCAAGGCAAACGCCCTACCCACTGGGCTATCGCCCGGGCCCCACATTCTACAGTTTTTTTTTATTTATTAATTTTTTGCCTTTTCAGGCCATACCCAGCGATGCTCAGGGGTTGCTCCTTGCTCTGCACTCAGGAATTACTCCTGACCTGTTTGGGGGACCCTATGGGAACACCCCTCCCTGCTAGACTATCGCTCTTGCCCCATTCTACAGTTTTAATGTTTTGGATTCAGGAGTTAAATTGTCCAATATAAGTTAGCTAACATTACTTAGGTCAATTATGAACTCAACATCAAAAACTCAGTATCTTTAATATCTAAGTATTTGGAAAGCAAGATGACTCGTTCTCTGATCATTTAAAATTAAATGAAAAAAATACCTATAAAGAAATAAACCCAATAGAGAGCAATTAATCCCATTGTCTAAATTCCCCTTGCTGTTTTAGTACAGAGTGACATTTACTGTTGTGTAATTGGCACAGTGTTGTTCTTCTTAAATAAATACCAGCCAATGATTATTCAGGCTGCAACGGACAGAGGCGTTACAGCTAGTTCCTTCTAATTAGGAGAATTCCTTTTTTGAAAAATCCAGTCTTGTTGCTACATTGAAGCTAGAGGGAGAGCAGGATCGAAGCTTATTGGTGGCGTTCCTGGGCCGAGGGTAGGGCTCTAAGCTAAGGAGCTTGTCTATTGGTGAGCAGCTTGGAGGCGGGGGCTTCCAGGAAGGAATACGGAGCCCATTGGCCGCGAGGTAGGAGGTGGTGTAATGGACCGCCAAGGCTTGTGCAGCCGGTTTCCAGGGCAACAGAGGCTTGAAAGAGCCACTCAGATTTCTCCCCTATTCCCCCTTCCGGAGGGGCAGGGCGGCCTGGATTTGAGTGCCAGTGGTGGAGGTGTGGGGGCTGGGAGTTAAGGGGACAGGGATTTCATTTGACCGAATCAACCTAGCAAAGCATCATTTGCACTGGCTTGGAGGAACCTGACCTGCATGCTCACTTAAAAAAAAATCATGCATATAGAAAGGCATAAAGAAGAGAAAAATATGTTTCCACCTCCTTTGACCCTCTCCACTGGTATAGCACGTGAGCCAACACACAAAGCCTGGCACCAAGTAGGAACTCCCATACTTGCGGGGAGGGAGGAAGAAAGGAAGGCAGGAAGAAGAGGGAAAGGAGGATCCATGATGGGCAGCGTGGCTCCAGGCAAAGTACCCGCTTTATTGGGCTGAAAGTCCACAGAGACAGACCTAAAACTGGATAGGAGAGCCCTATATGTGGGGGACTTGAAGGAGAAAGGGGTCCCGGTGCACTGGAGGGAGGGAGGAGCAGCGAGCAGGATCTTGACTGGAGGTACCCAGGAGACCTGACTCTGCAGTAAGGCTCGGCGACAACCACGGTTCACATTCTGGCCGGCTCTGACACTCCGCCAGCTGCCAGCGCGTCTGGGCTCCCGATCCGCGCTTTGTGTGCGGACAGAAACAGCACCCTCCTTCCTTGTGCTGGTGTCACCCAGTTGACATAATGCAAGTCAAGTTCCTAAGACAAAGCCTGAAACAGAGGAACCTCGGGGTCAATGGTGGCTATTACCATAATTGAAGAAGGGGTAGAATTTAACTAGGTGTAGAGAGCAGGAAGGCTTTTCATTACTGGTGTGCAGAGGAGGGTGCACAGAGGGAGCAGCGTGAAAATCTGAACAAAGAGGCCAGTTTTGAATGTCATATAGAAATCATGAGAGCTGATAGCCAGAGGGACAAAAGAGGAAAATCACAATGATGGTGACTGTTTACTGAAGGCTGGCACTCTGCCAAGCCCTTTATAGGAATTGCTTTATTTTATTTTCTCACCACTTCTGATGAAGCAGTTGCCATTAGACTCATCTTTTATTCTGGTAAGGAAATGGGCCTAGAGAGGCTATTGGCTTATCTGAGGGAAGAAATGACACAAGCAGAGGAACTGGAGCCATAGGGACAGCAGGGAAGACACTTACCTTGCACACAGCCAACCCTGGTTTGATCCCTGGCATCCAGTATGGTTCTCTGAGCAGAGCCAGGACTGACCCCGAGTGCAGAGCCAGAAATAACCGTGAGCATTGCCAGGTATGGTCCAAAATTAAAGGGAAACGAGGGAAAACAAAAAAAAGAAATGATACAACCACAGCTAGAGTGATAGCACAGTGGGTAAGATGCTAGGGCAAATGTATGTCCTGTTTTTTTTTTTTCTTTTTTGGGTCACACCTGGCGATGTTCAGGGGTTACTCCTGGCTCTGCACTCAGGAATTACTCCTGGTGGTGCTCGGGGGACCATATGGGATGCTGGGGATCGAACCTGGGCCAGCACAGGCCGCCACGTGCAAGGCAAACGCCCTACCCGATGGGCTATCACTCCTGGCCCCTGTCTTGTTTTTGTTTTTGTGTGTGTGTGTGGGGATTGAGAGAATCTGACCCACACCCTCTGTTGGTCAGGAATAATTCGTGTCTCTGTTCAGGAGGAAACCCTGGCAGTACTCAGGGTACCATAATGTGGTGCCAGGGATTCAAACCATGGTCAGCTGCAGCTTCATACAAGGCTC